>JAXCLO010000013.1:20638607-20692002 GCA_035583995.1 Arremon aurantiirostris
AATCTTTGATAATTGGCCCAGCTGCAACTCCTTAGGGGTAAGATTACTTTCCACACTATCTTTATTTTCTTATATTCTATCCCCTACATCCCCACAGCTCCTTTGACGAGCTGCACCCTGAAATCCTCCCCAGCACCCCTCACCTCCAGCCCCAGCAGGTACCTCTGCTCACCAGCGTTGTGGGCGAGCAGGTCCCTTCTCCCTGCCCCACCTTCAAACGCTCCTTCTCCTCCTCCGCAGGTGCAGAAAGTGGTGCCCAGCTCCGCCATCTACTTCTCCATCCTGAGGAACCCCGTGCAGCTGATGGAGTCCTCCTTCGTGTACTACAAGGGCGCCTCGGCCTTCTCGCGCGTCCGCAGCCTGGAGGAGTTCCTCAGCCAGCCCTGGCGCTACTACGACCCCGCCAGCGGCGACCGCCACTACGCCAGGAACCTCATGACCTTCGACTTCGGCTTCAACCCCGACGGGGACGCGTCCCCCGAGCGGGTGCAGCTCATGCTGAAGGCCATCGAGGCGTCCTTCGACTTCCTGCTCATCTCGGAGTACTTTGACGAGTCCATGGTGCTGCTGAAGGAGATGCTGTGCTGGGACCTGGACAGCGTCGTCTCCTTCCCGCTCAACAGCAGGGACAGCAGCACCAAGTCCCCGCTCCCGCACTCCGTCGTGGAGAAGCTGAAAGCCTGGAACAGGCTGGACTGGGAGATCTACACGCACTTTAACAGGACCTTCTGGGAAAGGCTCGACCGCCTCATCGGCCGGGAGCGGCTGCGGCGGGAGGTGAGGGCGCTGCGGCAGCGGCAGGCGGAGCTGGCCCGGGCCTGCCTGCAGGGCACGGGCAGCGTGGGCCCCAAGGACATCAAGGACAGCTCCCTGCGGCCGCTGCAGCACGGCGGGGCCCGGATCCTGGGCTATAACCTCAAGCAGGGCTTGCCTGGGGAGCTGGAGCGGACCTGCCGGCGGCTGGTCACGCCGGAGCTGCAGTACAGCAGCCTGCTGTACAAGAAGCAGTTCCCGCCGCCGCCGCCCCTCGAGAGCCCCCGGCCCGCTGCCTCACCGGCCGGAGCCCACCCGAAACTGAGAGCCCCCGGCCCGCTGCCTCCCCAGCTCCATCCTCCGCAGCGGCCGGAGCCCGCCCGAAACTGAGCCCTCCTGGACCCTCGGGCGTCCTTCGCCACCTGCTGAGAACAGCGGGGCTCGGCCCTCGGGCATCCCTCTCAATCTCCTGAGGACAGCGAGACTCGGCCCTCAGGCCGGGGCTGCCCTGCCCGGGCCCTCTGTCCGTGCCCCGCTGGGCACAAGCTCCGGACAGGCCGCAGAGGGGGTCCCGGGGGATGGACAGGACTTTTCCAGAGGGAAATCCCCCTCAGACAGCAGCTGGAGCCTCAGGACAGCTCCGGCTCCAGCAGCGAGGAGCAGGTCCAGGAGGGCAGCCCAAATCATCAGCCCCGCAGTGGGGTGTAACAAACAGGGCCAAGCTGTAAATCAGAGCTGTGGGCAAAAGATCCCAGCCGGACTGATTCTTCCAAAAGATTCCAGCAGGATTTATTCTCTCAAAAAATCCCAAAAGGATTGACTCTCCCAAAAAAATTTCAGCGGGACTGACTGTCCCAAAAAATCCCAGCAGGATTTATTCTCAAAAAAATCCCAGCGGGATTTACTCTCCCCCAAAAAAATCCCAGCAGGGTTTACTCTCCAAAAAAATACCAGCGGGATTTATTCTCTCAAAAAAATCCCAGCAGGATTGACTCTCCCAAAAAATCCCAAAAGGTTTGATTTACAGCATGGGAATGAGTCTGTCTGTCTGTGCAGCTGCACCTCGTCCCTGCTCCGTTGATGTTACCATGCTGGAAAAGCAGCCTCTTAATTAAAAATAACAACAGTCACTGTCACTCCTTAAATTCCTCCTAATTACATCAGTCTGCTCAGTAGATGACCTCCCCAAAAGCCCCAGAAGCACATCGTAAACATTTGAGTGTGTCCTAATATGTCCTGAAAAGAGGGGGAAAAAAACAAAAAACAAAGCAAAACAAACAAAAAACCAACCAAAAAAAGAGGTTCTGAAAAAATTGCCCAGGGGGATCTGAGCATCCCAGGGTGTTCCTGGGGCAGGTACAAAGAGTCTCAAAGGTTTCGGCTTCCACCCAAAAGTTTCCTGCTCAGTTTAACCAGGAAAAAAGCCAGACTGTGCTCTCAGAGCCCTTCCTGGGGCAGTGCCAAGCATCCAGCCAGGCACAAGGAGAGGGCGCTGTTTGGGGATTTTGCTCCATAGCTTTGGGGTGTTCCATGAAGTTTCATCTCTGGGGCACATCCGTGCATGGCTGTGTTGGTCTCTTCCCTTATTTCTCCTATTGGGATGTGGTGTCAGAGGTCTGGGGTTCCTGCAGGTGCCTCCAGAGGACAATCCCAGAGGAAATCACCTGGGATGGGCAGCCCAGAGGCCCAGCAGCACCCTGGGGATGTCTCCCCATGGACACAGCAGAGGGGAGGGAGGAGCAGGGCTGGACACTGGGTACCAAACCTGCATCTGACACCTCCACTCCAGGTTTTCATTGGGTGCCACTTGCTTATTCCCTGTTTGCACCTCAGGAAATAGGAGCAGGTGATTCCTGTCAGGAGCTCTGACCCAGGGCAGAGATACTGGAACAGGCAGAGCATCCCAATGTCCCTGTGCTGTCACCCAGGGTGCAGCTCCCATGGGGTGCCCCGGCCCCAGCACAGCCCGGGGGGATCCCCATTTCCAGGAGGTGTTTCCCCCTTTCCAGAGCAGGCAGCAGGCAGGGCAGAGGTGGTTTGGGCATCACAGTGACTCCAAATTTCAGGGATGTCTCCCAGGAATAACATCACTCACCCAAATGCCAACCACAGCATTTTTTTTTCCCCCACAAACTGTAATTTTATAGTTAGGAATATTTCACCTAGACATGGAGCAAAGCCTAGGGATGCACAGGCACTGCCTGGGTCTCTTCTTTTATTTTTTTCTTAATCACAGACCCTTTGCACGCCATTTCTTAATGCTTTACAACACCAAAACCCAGGCTAAGCACATCCCCAGAGGAGCAGGTTCTCCCGTGGCCAGTGAACTCTCTTGCCTTGGAGCATTTTTTATTCCTCTCCAAGACTTGCCAGGTTCAGCCTGTGCAACTCAAGGACTTCAGGCCAAGTTTAACTCAAACCCCACCAATTTTTAACCAGTATCCATTAATAACTCAAAAGACCAAACCCTGTTTCCTCCCCATCCCAAGTGTCCAAGGCAGTTACTGGCTTATACTTTGTTTTTAGGGCTGCAAGAGACCCAGTGGGGTTATTGCAGGCACTGCACGGTGCAGTAACCCCGGGTTGCTCAAGCCTGCCCATGGAACGGTCCCAGCTCTCTGTAAGATTCCTGGCAGAACAAGACAACCAGCAATTTATGCAAAAGTGTTCCTTGTTTTCCTTCTGAGCCAGCAGTGTGGGCTTGAAACATTTCGGGCTCTCCAGGGAGGCTTTCAAAGCAATTCCCAAAGGAGCTCAGGGGCATCCTGCAGGATTCCTTTGTGATGCTTTAAGGACTGAACGAGCTGCAAAATCCTCCACACCGGGAAACCCTTTCCCAGGAGAAGGGCCAGGAGGGGCTCAGGCACGGGGCTCCGCGTTGCTCTTCCCTCCTTTCCTCTTCTTCTGTGGTTTGTCCCCCTCCGCCTGTGCTGTCACCTTTGCCTTGGGCACCTTGTATTTGCTCTTCTGGCTGTAGAGGAGGTTTTTCTGGAAGAGGCGTGGGATGTTGCCCTGGAACAGCAGGAGGGCAGCGAGCATCCCTGCAATGAGAGCACAGACCCCTTCCAGGCACTGTGGGGAGCATCTCCACCCTCCCCACAGCTCTGCAGCGGCTTTGGGTCCTTGTCACAACCTTCACCATGACCAACAGGCAGCTCAGCACCACTGAAGTCCCCACTGAGAGCTGAGGGACTGGTATTCTCCTGCTCTAAGGAGAATTTACCGCTCTTATGTCCTTAACATAACAAACAATGCTTGTTTCGACCCGTAAACCACCCCAGTTTTCTGGCAGAGAATCATTAAGGTTGGAAAAGTCCTCTGAGCCCATCAAGCCCAACCATTCCCCCAGTGCCACATCCAGGCCTTTAAATCCCTGCAGGGATGGTGTCTGCACCACTGCCTTCAGCAGGGTGCCAGTGCCTGACCACCCTTCAGGGAAGAAATTTTCTCAATACCCAACCTAAACTTCCCCTGTGGCAACTTGAGGCATTCCCTCTTGTCCATCTGGGAGCAGAGCCCAACCCGACTTGGCTCCACTCTCAGCACCCATCCAGCTCCCCATGACCATGCTGGAGCTGGGGACAGCCTCAAAGCACAGCTCAGCCTGGCACTGCCCTAAAACACCTTTGCTAAACCTCACCCAGACTTTGGCTTCAGGGAGATTCCTGCCCTAGAACCACGCAGAAGTTGGATTTTTAAAAATTGGATAGCAAAGAGATAACCCCAGAATACGAGGCAGGGTGAAAAGTGACACTTGCCACTGGCAACCCCAATTTCAGCCCTTTGCCAGAACAGCCCACGTTACACTGAGCATTTCTGCCTTGCCCCATGCCAGCTCCTGCCCCTGGGAAGTTCTCACCTGCGAGGGGCCCCAGCCAGTAGACCTGGATGTAGGCCCAGAAGCTGCTCCCCGAGCAGTGGAAGGTGGTGGCTGTGGCCAGGGCAGGGTTGAAGAAGGCTCCCGTGTACGGTCCAGCTGGGTGGGAAGAGAAACATGGCCAACAGTCCCACTGCATCCTCTGGAACACTGACAAAGGGCTGAGACCCTTCCTGCCTGCCTTCTCAGGCTGGGGAAATCCCACCCTTGTGGTCCTGAGCTTTGTGGGAAGCAGGAAAGCTCAGTGCAGGACTGGAGGATTGCAGGAGGAGAGGTTCCAGGGAATTGATCCCAGTCCTGAGCTACAGCTGTGAGCCAAAATTCACCTGCAGCCTGTCACCATCACATTTTCTGAAAAATCCCCTTGCCCAGGATTCTTCTGCTGGGAAGCTGAGAAGCTTCAGAGAAAAGGAAAACAATTCTTATCTCATTTGCTTCTCCTGTGTTTTGCCCCTTTGGAATGTGTTTGGAACCCACAGGTGATTGTTTTGCTGGATTCTGCTGTGAGTTGTTTTCACTCTTTGGTCAATCAGGGCCAAGCTGTGTCTGGACTCTGGAGAGAGTCACGAGTTTTCATTATTATCTTTTAGCCTTCTGTAAGTATCCTTTCTGTATTCTTTAGTATAGTTTAGTATTGTATTCTTCAATATAATATAGTATCATAAAATAATAAATTAGCCTTCTAAGAACATGGAGTCAGATTCATCATTCCTCCTTGGAATGGGAACCTCGCTAATACAAGAGTAGCCCAGATAGCCCAAAGTGCCAAAATAACAGAAAACAAACACCTTGGTAGTCATTACCTTGTTGACCCCTACCTCTCAGTCCTGGAAGATGAAAAACAGGGGTCTGTTCCCCCCCCAAATGAGGTATTTTTCCAAATGACTGGGGAGAGGAAACGCCAGCGCTGCTCACCTGCGTAGGTCAGGAAGGTGACAGTGGCTGCCAGCGCAGGGACCCAGTACAGGGGGTGGCTCTGTCGCAGCTTGAGGAGGATGAGGTGGAGCAGGAAGGAGCAGGAGCCCTCCAGGAAGGCAGCGTGGGGCAGGGAGGTGTGGATGGAGGAGCTGCACTCGGGAGCGATCAGGTTCTGGATGAAGTGCAGCTGTGTCAGCTCCCAGGACCAGTAGAGCCGGGTGAGAGCCCAGCCCGTGCCTGCACCCACACCCTGGGCCAGCAGCTTGGCCCCCGTGGCTGCCAGGCTGGACTCCAGGAGCAGGAACTCCTGCAGGGACACCGTTGGGTTGGCGGATGCTCCATCCAAAGAGGCGCCGTGGACAGCAGAGAGGAGGAAGAGGAGGGTCAGGACCACGTCCAGGCCAAAGCCACCACCCCAGGGGCCGATGTCCATCAGCATCCTCAGCTCCAGGCAGCTCATGCACAGCTGGAAGGAGCCAGCAAATTCCCTGGCAAGGCAGCCATGTGTCCCAGGGGACAGAAGCCTCTTGGAAAGCCACCTGAGCACCTGGCACAGCCCAAAAACCAGGAAGAAAAAAGCAATGGAGACATTCAAGCCATCCATAGCGAAGGCTGTGCTGGGGGCAGAGTCTGGCAAGGAGCAGAGGAGGCTCCTGCACCTCCTCTTTATAAAGCCAAGCAAAAGCAAACGTGGCACAGCCCGACAGGCCTGGGAAGGGCCACACGTGTGGCCCCCATGGGACAATGCCAGTGCCACAGCGAGCTGCTGGACTCACAGCAGCTGGAGCAGCCACCAAGCTGTTTGTCCCAGCAAATCCTGGTGTTATCTCCACCAGGCACTGAGCCCCCAGCCCTGGCATTCACACCTGAGAGGCCACAGCAGCTCCCCAGAGCTGACAGCTCTTCTAGAAGGAACAAAAATCTTCATTTTCTTTCTGCTTGGCTCCAATACCTGTGGCTGCCCCATCCCTGGAAGTGTCCAAGGTCGGGTTGGACAGGGCTTGGAGCACCTGGGATAGTGGAAGGTGTCCCTGCCCATGGAAGGGGTGGAAAGAAATGGGTTTAAGGCCCCTTCCAACCCAAACCATTTTGGGATTCCATGGTAAATAACAGATAATGCATCTTCTGGGTCATTTCCCTGATCTGCAGCAGAAGTGTCACCACTCTGAGCCCATATTTGCCATCCCTACAGGGCAGGCAGTGTTGGCAGCTAACCCAGCTCCTCTCACTGCCCTGTCACACACACAGAGCCAACAGCTTTGATTTGGGCCATTTTATTTCCCTATAAGTCATTTATAAAAGAAATTAGCAGGAAACCCAGGTTTGAAGCACGCTTGGGCAGGGATGAGGCTCTTCATGCAGTTCAAGGTGGCTCCAGCAGTGCAGCACAAGCCACGAAAAGCAGGAGCAGATGCCTCAAGTGCATTGGAGCCTCTCCCTCAACAGCCTTTGGCAGGACATTGTGGGGGTGCTTGTGGAGGCCACAGCTCAGCACCTCCCCCTGCACCATCCTCCTCCTCTCATCCCTCCCCACTCCTTTCCATGCCCCAGTGCCCACCCTGCAGGGGTTTTGGGAAGGGATCACTGCTCACAGCCCTGGCTTTGGGAACCATGGAGGTCTGGGCAAGGAGAGGGAGCAGCTGCCAACCACCCACCATCCAAGCCCTCCTCTCCTCCCCAGACCTTTTGGCCAGCCTGCCTCAGAACTTCTCCCAGTTTAACCCTTTTTGCCACAATTCACCCTCCAGATGGCGAGACAAGCACCCATCTTCCACCCCAAATGAACAAATGACTTAGCTTGAGTAACAGAAGATGAACTATTCTTTAAGAGTCTCAAAAATTAGTTATTTTGTCCTGAAGAAAACTGACCTCTGGCAGCAACAAAGTGCTGGTCAAAGCTACTGCAAAACCAACCATAAAATATCTAACATCACAATCCAACTCAATTCTTTCCACCTCCCCTCCCTCCTCCTGTGTTTCTCAGGAGTAGAGAAACCAGTAAAGTTTCCTCTTTAGAAACAAAACCTCACAAGGACCCAGCAACACAGCCTGAAAACACAGTCCCTGGAAAAGAACCACCAGATCACAGGACACAGACTGGTAAAAATGGGAACGAAATTCCAACATCTTTTCCTTCCCCTAGAAATGGTTTTTCTCCTTCTTCTCAACCATTGTTAAGAGTTGGGCCTTAGGAAATAAACATTCCAAAGTTTAAAAACTATTTCCCACCCATTGCTTGCAATTCTGTCCATGGCACAGCTGTGGGACATTTAACCCAGGCTGGAGAGAGGAGCTGGGAGCTGTTGATTCCAAGGATAACTATGGGATTAAACAAAGCCAGGGGCTCATTCCCTCATTTGTGTTAGTGCTGACAGCAGACTCCATGCAGGGCTGCTCTTCTAGGAACAAAACTAAAATTTCCAATATTCCCACCAAAAACCCCTTTTCTGTACCTGGAACATCAGTGTCCTTCTAAACCAAACATGTTTTCAGGGCTTAAAATGCAGATATTTAAGTTTAGCCACTGGATAGGAACAAGTTGTCACTTCCAGATTTCAGCAAAATAAACACTCCCCAAAAACACTGAACAGTCACAAGAGCTGAGCAGACCCACCCTGGCTCCCTCGCTGTCTGCACACTCAAAGAGGCAACAGCTACAGGAAAAAAGAGTTATAAGGTTATTTAAGGGAAGTTTCACAGTGCAGAGGGTGGATTAGAGCTTTCCAGGAGCAGCCACATGTTCCCAGCTGCTGTGACAAGGCAGCAGGAACCTGGGGCAGGTTTCCCTTCATGGTCAGGCAGGAAAAGGGCTCCAGGGGATCCAAGAGTTAACTGTGCTTTGTGAAAGGACCTGAGTCCTTAGAACAAGCATTCACTGAGAGGAAAAAATAACAAAGATGGATCATCCTTGGCTCTAGAAACCTCAAGGAATTCCAGAAGACATTTGTCCTAAGGAAGGTCAGCCCTGCACATGGTGTGGGAATGTCTCCCCTCCAGACCATTCCAAGGAGCTGTCCTGAGTCCCATCAGTGTCCCCAGAGTTGATCCACACTTGTACCAAGCTGGATTCACTGTCCAGAGCCCTCCAGGAACACCAGGACATGGAGCTTGTGCACTGAGACACATCCATGCCTTGATACAGCCTGTCTGCTCTTCCCTCCTCTGCACTGACTCAACACAGCTCCAAAGCAGAAGTCTGGGGGCCCTGAAAGAGAATGAGCAACTCCTAACTTCCCACTGGGAAAATCCCATTAGAAACCCCAAACCACTGGTCCTTATGGGCTGTTTTAACACTCAGCTCAATGGGGATTTAAAATCTTGATGTATTTGATGATCCTAAAGGTCTTTTCCAACCTCTCTGATTCTGTGATTTGAAGTGATGATGGGCTGGAGGACATCCCACTGCAGACACCAGCTGGGAAAAGCAAGACAGGCTGTGTTGGTGCTGCCCTGCTCCCTCCAACAGGCTGAAGGTAGAGAAGTCACAGAAAGTCATTGTTCTCACTTGCTGGTATTTCCCTCCCTCAAGGAAAAGAAATCTGTCCTGAGGCTGCATTCAAAGCAGGGCAAACAGCTCTTAGAGAACCTGCTTCCTCCACACATCTGGAGAGCAACAGCCAGAGTTTGGCTGAGCTCAGCAAACTTTCATGCTGCTTTCTCACATGACTGAGGACAGCTGTTTTTATTAAACATAATCTTGAGAGCAAAATGCAAGTTATATTTAAAAAGGGGGAAAAAACCACAGCTGTACAAATCCCTGGGAGCAGGGATCTATGGACAGCACAGTGCTCCACCACAGGAACTGCACTGAAACCCAACAATGATCCTCAGGCACCACCATGAAAATGCTGCTAATGAGGATCCTCACTTTTCACCCACCCTGGTGCAGTCCAAGCAGTTGTGCTCAGCTCTGCAGTAATTCACTGCAGCCAAACAACAGCCCAGAAAGGGAAAAATTGCTGCCCCCAAATTTACTGCCTACAAGAACTGTGTTTTAAATACCCAATCTGGAATAAGCTGATCTCAAAATATGGGGCTACTCTTGGGTTTAGTCTCAGGCTCAGTGCAAGGGATGAGCAAATTCACACAAGACTTAGGAGGATTTACCAAACACTTGCAACTTTCAGCCGTGCAAGCCAAAATCAGCCAAAGCCTTGCTCTCCTTCAAGCATCAAATTCCCAACACTCCTGAGTTCACTAAGCACCTTCTCCTGTCCACTTTCCCCCCAGAAATTAAATGCCAAATCACTTCAATGCAGTGTTAAAGAACACCAGTTGAAACGCACAAAGAGTGGATCATATGGGAAGACGAAGATACTACAACAAATTGGTAACCCTGAAGAGACAGGCTCTGAGCAAACCAACATTCTCATGCGTGGGTGAAGCAGCTGCTGGAGATGAGTGGTTTCTTCATTTCCCTTTGTCAGTGTAGCAGCAACGCCTGTACAACATGCAAGAAAGGGGAAGAGCCCATTTCCCAGCAGCACACAGGGAACACAGGACATGCCAAGTCCTCACCACTCACAACTGAGGCAGGAACTTCATCCGGAGCCAACTGACCCGGACAGAACCCCAAAGCAAATCCCTCCTTGTCCTTGGCTGGACTGGCAGGCCAACATCCCACAGCCTTTCTGTAGGTCCAGTGGAAAGCAGAAGTGGCTCTCTGCAGCCTTGGAGGCCAAGAGGCACCATGGATCTCATCCCAAATCCTTGAAGAGATGTCAGCACCCGGTGCCCTCACTCCCATGGTCCAACACCGATCAGCACCGACAGAGCAAACCCAAATCTTCCCAGCAGCCAGCAGGACAGCTCCATTCCCATGGATCCTGGGCCATGATAAGCAGGATGGTGCATGGTGCCCATGGTGCAACAAAGCAGAGCTCTTGGGAGCAGCTCCTCAATCATCACCACATCTCCAGAGGTCACCGGGCCCATCGGCCCCACCCCAGCACTGGCCAAGGAGGGGGAAGGTGCAGCTGGGATGGGCCAGGCTGGTGCTTGCTCTGCTCCCTTCACATGGTTCTCTTCCACAGTGGGTGTTTTGGAGCTGCTCTCTTCCCATCAGCCATCCAGGAAAGCTTGTGGGGATCCCAAGGCTGGTACTGACACCGATGAGTAAGAAAACTTCAAAGAAACAGGCTGGTATAGCATAAAATTATATCCACCATCATTAAAGCATTCATAAGAAGCTTAATTACAAATACATTCTGTTAATCTCAGTAAAACACTGACACATGAAACCTTTCAGATACTCTTGTTATCAAAGGCATAAACTCATGACAGGGAAAAGGGGAGAAAAAACCCCAAAGGTTTTTTAAAAGTTTATTTCTAGCCCTGAAAGAACAGTTATTAAACAAAGTCAACAAATACAGTAGTTAATATTGCAGTAACAATTAAATAACATAATGGGATTAAATTACACAAAAGGCAACATTAACATCTGAAGACAGTTAAAAAAATAAAAAGAAAGCTTGCACCTACTTCCATTCCCATCAACAGCATAAGGAACAGAGGGAAAAACAGACCAGAGAGATTTATTGACTCAATTCCAGCTGGAGAGACCCTTAATCACATTTTTGCTCCCTCCCCAGCCCCTCTGACAAGGGGACCCATCTGCTGTAGCCAAAACTTCGCATCTCCCTGCACAGAGAGCCGGGGGGAAGGCTCCAATTAATCTCATTAACACCTAAGGCAGGGCAAAGTGCTCATTCCCATGGTTATTTTTACTAAGAACTCTTGTTTGTTCTATGATAATAACATCCCAGGAATCTCACACTCCCTGCACACTTGCACCTCAGCCACAAGCTGCCCAACTGACACTTCACAGGGATCATGTGCACATCTGATCCCCACTCAGAGTTTGGGTGGGCACCCAAGAGGGATGCACAGGAATCCCCACATCTGAATGCAACTCATCCCTTCCCATCATTTCCTCCAGCTCTGGCTGGTCCCCAGTGCCACAGCAGAGCTTTCAGCCCTGCTCCCAGCAGGGAAAACCCACACCTTGGAGCTCCTCAGCCTGCAGGCACCCTCAGAAAAGTGATGCCTGACCCTCCAGACACAAAGCACAGCACAAAAACCTTCTCCTTCTCGTCTCCTGCCAGCCCCACCTCTGCTCCCCATGGAAACCTCACCACAGAACAGCTGCTGCAGGGGGCCAGGGAGATGCTGGCACTTCCCAGCCTTGGAGCTGAACATCATCCCAGGTCACACACACACAGTTTGGGAACTTGGGACTGGGCCAAGTTTTGTGCATTAGGATGGCTGAATCTTCAGAAATCATCTCCTAAGCAGGCTAAATTGGACAAATTTTGCACCATATGTTTTAAACCGTTCTCATTCACCAGTAGAACTGAACTAATAAGTTAAAATTACTTATTGATTTCTTGTTTTCTATTTAAAAAAGCTAAATTTATCTAGATTGTGCCATTAAAAAAAAAAAAAAAGATGAAAGAAAGAAAAGCTCCCATTTTAACTCTGGCACAAGGAGTTTCACCAAGTCCATTGCCAGCAATGGACAAAGAGGGAACCACTGGTACAAAAGGTTTTTTCCTCAGCCAAGCCTCCTCACTGCTCCATTTGACCAGGGAGCCAGGACACACTCAAAACAGGGTGATTACAGTGCCCATGGCTCATAATAAACTTTTTTCCAGGCAAATGCACTTGGATTACCTTACCTGGCATGAGACACTTCCTTGAATTTAAAATTTGAAGCCATAACTGTTCTCACACTGTAAGTAAGACAGATTTATCCCTGTGAGGAACAGTTAAGATCATTAACCCAACACAGATTTTTACTGCCACACAGGAGCAGAACACAAGCTGAACCTGCCCAACAAGGCACCCTGCTGGCCCCACAGGACCCCCAGGAGCTGTGAGACCCCAGCCCTGCTCCTTTCCACCATCCCTCCAAACTGCCTCTGCCGTCCTGCCCAGCCACTCTCACCTGGAAGTTTGTTTTGTCATACCTTGGCTACCAGTCCCCAAAATGTCATTCTGTCTATAGAGATACTGAAATTCTCTGAAAATGATTTCTATCCCCTGCCAGCAATGTTTGGAAAAGTGTGCAAAAATTTTTATTCAGGGTCCTCTGTCCATACCCAACCGTAGCTCTGTCTGTCCCAGGCCCTGCCCCACTGGGAATGCAATACAATCCCACTAAAGTCATGGTTATTCTTTCACAGACTCATTTGGCACATTGGTACTACTTGGCTCTTCCTTAAACACTTGGGGAGGTTGAAATGCATAGACTGTAGCATTAGAAGGGGCACAGGCTCTGCTAAACTCAACCCTAGCAACACCCCAAGAACTCAACTGCTCAGGCTGTTGCTGCCCTTCAGAAGGAGGCACTTTTTGTTGTGTTCAAGGGTTGGCTGCAGCCATCCTGGCTAGCACAGAACCCTCAGTGACAAGATCAGAGTGACACCAGCCAGTCCAACAGGCCCCATGATGGTCTGACAGCACTGCTTCCCCTCTGCTTCATCTCACAGCTTTGGCATCTCCAGGTGTTCATCATCATCTGTTCACATCATGTTTCCAAAATCCTGTATCGTCAGTGTCCTCAGATCTGGTTATTTGTTCTTCTGGTTTCATTAGTACAAATGGAGCACAAACAAAACTGGAAAAAAAATAGCTCTAATACTTTAAACTCTGACAACTCCATAGGTTGATGCATTATTTGCTTGGCGGGGGGACGAGGGGGGAAATTACAACATATACAAAAATGTATTTGATACAAAGAAGGGAAATGTAAAATAAAAAAAGTCAAAGGCACCAGCATAACTTCCAAAGCCCAAGTCAGAGCACAGATACAAGTTTGTGAACCACCCACTGCACCAAGCACGTTATCCCTCAAGCTTCTGGCCAGCAAGTCTAACAGGGGAAAAAAGAGCAGACAGGAAGACAGCTGGAATTTTTTCTTGCCCTGACTAGAACTGATCATTTGATCATAAATAAAGTATCTGACCCCAACCTACACATCCATAACCCACATCCAAAGACTTGACTGATCATTAAGGTTCTACAAAGAGGCCACATTTTTGATTTAAAAAAATGTCCACAGAGCACAGGTATGAGAAACAGCTGAATACTTCTCTTCCCCCTCTCTCTCTCTCCTTTTTCATCATAAAAAGTGAAAAGAATCTCCATACATTGTGATTCCTTAAGTAACCGAGTTGTTGATTCTACAGTACAGCGACAGCTAATCCGAAAAAGAAACGAGGGGCAAGATGTACCTTCACATTCGCCACACCTGCCGTGAATCTGGTCACTGGGAGCTTCCCACAGGGATTGCAGGTAGAGGGGAGGAAGAGGAGAGTCAAAGAGATCAGCAGGTAAAATTAGTACTGCTCTCTGAAAGCTTGAATCTGTCATTCAAGTATTGAAAGTACCCAGAGGGTACAACGGGAGCTGTTACAGCGAAGTCGTTAAAACCCCTTAAAGCCCCGGGCACAGCAAGTGGTATTTCTGGGCTGTCTGGGAAACAAAAAAATCAGAATAAAAAAACCCCACAAAGGCCAGTTATTCAGCCCTCAATTCCTTCTGGACCCCAGACAGGGATCTCTAGAGTCGCCACAATGTACTTGGGTGTCTTCTGGATGAGAGTTTCTTCCCTTTTGCAGATGTTTCCCACCCCCACAAAAACCCCTTCCCTCCCCCCCGAAGTGTAACAATTTCATATATTATAAAGATTTGTAAAATACAAACAACAAAAAAGGAAGAAGGCTGTGGCAGGATGTTAGCGGTTACTCTTCATTGCTTCTTTGGCTGCCAGGATCAGTGGCGTCAAGCTGGACAGAGGTTTGGCCAGTTTCAAGAAGGGATGCTGCCAGGAAGACAGAAATAAGAGGAATCAGTGAAAGACACACTTTTAAAGGTTTGATTTCCAGCAGGATTCATGTTTCCATGGAGCTAGGCAGCAATGAATCTGCATTTTAACTGTTCAATTGTGTCATTTGTTTCTCCTGATGGTTACAAGGACAACACGATCCCAAGCTGGCTGGGGTCACACTGCCTTGCCCAATGGAGTTTCTCCTGGAATACCTCAATGGTTTTGGACAAGGTAAGTATTGAAACTACACCTGCAATGAGCAAAACAAAGATCTAAACAAGAAATAATCAGAGAAAGGTTAGAAGCAGCAGCTGGCTTTACAGGGAAAGCCTCAACACCATCTGCCTCAGAGCTACTCCTTGTTCTCCCCAGAAATAGCATCAGTGATTCTCTCACACCTTCACACAATGCTGCCTACAAGCAGATCTCATGTAACAAACCAGCCTTTTCCCAGGACACAGAAAGTATTTAAAATCAAAACTAAAAGGAGAAATGGTGTCACTGCTCCAGCTGCTCAGCTCACAGGGCAAAACCCAGCAGGGAGAAAGGAAACTTTTCTTTTCAAGGCTTGAACACTGATGTCAAACCAGCAGATTATTTCATCAGGAGCTCTGAGGGGCACACTTGCAAGTGGAAGTATGAAAAGCAATGCAAATGCTATCAATGGCCACCCTCTGAAAGGAGTTCCTAAACTCCTGGACATTTTGGCAGTGGCAGAAGGAAATCACAGATTATGATGGAATAACTTTGGAGTATACTATAAATCTTTCCTGCCAACTGCTCTCTGTACAATTCCCAGGAGAAAACACAAAAAAAAGAAGAAAGGACGCCAGTCTATGGTGTGGCTCATCACAGGCTGACCTGACTCTGCCTTCTGGACCTCACTGTGAGAAGCAGCAGAGTCTCACCTGTAGCAATTCTTTGGCTGATCCTCTTTTCTCCACATCCATCTCCAAACATCGGTTCAGGAAATCCCGGAATATTGGGGACAGTTTCTCGGGGTTCTGGAGTTCTGGTGTGCCATTAGTTGCTATCAAATACAAAGCCTGTAAAATGAAGAATAAGATGTAGCCAAAACCAAGCTTTAAAAGATGCCAAAGTGACCTGTCTTGTGGCAAGCCCTCAGATGAGAGGGCTCTGCAGCTACATCTCCTCAACTACAGAGACTAGAACTGTAAAAATGCCACACGTGTAGGCACTCATGACCTATTCTTGCTAGTAGCAAAATAATGTTCAAGATCTTTTGGCAACATATACTGACCTTAGCAAAGAAAACATCAGTTTGTGACACAGCAGCACTTTCCACAATATCTTGGGTTTACTTTCCCCAGACTATCACAGAAGCCTGAGGTCAAAGTCCCATGTTTTATTTACAGGCAGGCAAATCTTCTAAATACCATCACAGAATCCCAGACCGGTTTAGGTTGAAATGGACCTTAAAGCCCAACTTGTTCCACCCCCTGCCTTGGGCAGGGACACCTTCTACTATCCCAGGTTATTCCAAGCCCCATCCAACCTGGCCTTGGACACTTCCAGGGATGGGGAGTCATGATAAGGCTGACTGCAAATTCAAGACAGCTGTGCAAATTCAGGACAGAATTCTGGAGGAATTTTCTTGTACTACTGAAGCTTGTTGGCTTTATAATTTAATTTTCTTTTTAATGCAGATGCAATTAACGAACAAGTGGTGAACACCCAGTTCCAGCAACACCAGGAGCTTCTTACCCTCAGGGGGTTCTCGTTGAGGTATGGGGGCTCTCCTTCCACCATCTCAATAGCCATGATGCCCAGGGACCAGATGTCCACTTTGGGGCCGTAGGCTTTCCGTGTCACCACCTCGGGAGCCATCCAGTACGGAGTCCCCACCATGGTGCTGCGCTTGCTCTGCTCAGGGGTGATCTGGGCACAGAACCCAAAGTCAGCTGCAGGACAACACAAGTTTAACAGGTCAAACTGGTGCACACCAAGAAGTTTTTCTAGAAGACTTTTCTATTGCTACACATACATTTCATTGAGAGGGGTTTTGGGAGAGGTTTCTTCTTTCCTCCCCCACTACATTCTCCGGATTTAAAAAGCCAACGTGCAATGAAAATACAAAACCTGAAGGTGCTTAAGCAGGGCAGAATTCCATGGAGTGAAGACAAAGCTTTTGTCCTCTGGAAACAAGAAATGCCCTGCAGAAGAATGGTGTTTTGCCCACTCAAGAGTTCTAGAATGGTAACAGCCAAAATAAGCAATCAGGTAGAACACAGGCAGAGTGTTCTGCATCTGGTGTGTTACACAGCCTGAATTAGAAGAAATCCATCCACAATCCACGGCTTCTGCCCTGCCAAACAGATCGTACTTGTGCAGCTACTGAGGTCAACATTTCACAGCACTTTGGCCATCTATACAGGTACTACAGCTGACAGACACGGAAACAAGGCTCCAGGGAAGTGCAGTGCTACCCCACTCAGCAGCAGGAACCTGGACAAACAAACCTTTCCACAAGGTAACTACCAAAGAGAACAACCACACTCAAGAAAAGGAGAAAAGTCACCTATTCCTATAGCCTTCAGGTGCAGCAGCAATGCATGTCCCATCATGTTACTTTATCCAGCTGCAGCACTCCCACTTCCCAGGCATGTAAAGCATCAATAAGAACACAGTTAAGGCAGGAGACAGATATTACCTTATCATTGACACTAAGTTAGAAAAAGAAAGAGAGAGAAAGAGAGAGGGAGAGAAGAGAGAGAGAAATTTAAATTCCAGGGCGATTTTCGAAGTGTTATGCCAAGCAGTGCTAAGGAAAGAGCCAAGACATGGAAGTGCCAAGTTGTACCAAGACCATTTAACACAGAACTAACCCACCCTGACAGTCAAAATGATGCCTTAAAAAAAACCAAACAACAAAACTAAACAAAAATCAACCCTATAGGAGTCACCAAGGTCCTCCTGCACTTTTTGGCCTTATCAAGGTGTCACAGCCACCTCCCAGCATGGCCCATTTCCATGACCAGCCCAGGGAAGCAGCAGCATTGTGTTCTCCTGACCTTCCAGCCAGGCCTCCAGCAGCAGCCACCAGCACAGAGGAAGAAGACAGGCAGGAGCACAGTTTCACCCACCAGCAGCATGTGTAGCTGCAGTGGTGACATCTGTCCTGTGACCACACTCCTTCTGAGAAAAGTTCAAAAAGAAGGTGCAGCTTCTCCCACCCTAAACCTCTGCTAAAGCACTATAACCACACAGCCCCAGGACAGCTTGTTCAGCACTGATTACACCACCTCCCCTTCATACAGGGAATTTTTACAGCTGACTCCTGTCTCCTCCTGTGTCTCCTTCCTCCTCATCCTCCCCCAATGTGCTGGCATGATGATTTTGACTCAGCTACTAACTCTGTCCTTTGACCACTTTGCTTTGACACTTCTTTTGTAATTTTGCTCCTTCTCCAGCTAACTCTTCTCAGCCACATCCTCTGCTGTAACTGTTCACTTCTCTTCAGCCTCTGAATCCACAGCTTGTGCACAGACACATCACATCCTTAAAATAAAATTCCCTATGCAAGCAAGGAGTGCATCCAACAATGCTGGCATGCAAATCAGGTTGCTGGTAATCTTTCTTCACACTCCATCTCATAAATAAAATGAGACTGCAAACTATCTAGAATAGGAATATTGCTAAGACACATCTTCATGGCATTTCAAATTCCTACTGAAAACACTTTTTGCTTCACATCTTTTTGCCTTAACTCTTTGATTGTTATATGCTTTGTACATTCCTACATACAAGAAAAGCAGATAATACATCTCTTTCTCAACAGTCCTGACAGCTACCAGTGCTTTCACATTATTTTTATTTACACACACCAGAAAGGATTTACTGTCCAAGCCCATGCATGCATAACCATTACCTGAAAAGCAAGCAGTTTGTTTTGTCATTATTATATTCATAAAAGTGTTACACTTCCAGTCCAAGAAAAGGTACAGGGTTAGACTAGACTGCAATACACGACCAATAATGCCCAATTTCTTGTCAGTGGCCTTTTCATGAATGGGGCAAAGCATTAATATCAACTCCTGACATCCTAACAAAGCCACTGCAGTTTGCTGCAACTTTGCTCTTGCAATCATTCCCATTTTGCTTCACTGTCTGTGCCAGTTACTTCCTATTTACCAACGAATTCATGGGGCCACAGGTTTGCTTCATCATCCTTCTGGGCCAACACATTCACAGCCCCAATCTGAGGGCCTCAGAGTATCAGCACCTGCTGTCTGATACATATTTTATAAAAGAATTGGTTTCTATTACTCATAGTCAATAAAAACCACCTTAAATTTCCCTGCTAATTCTCCTTCTTTCAATTTACACACTCTGAGGCAGAGATTCTTGGAAAAGGGAAAACAGAAGGTGAAACAATTGTCTGCTACTCACTTAATTTAACTGATCCATCCATTCCTAACAGCACATTGTCACTCTTTATGTCCCTGTGGATCACCTGGTTGGCATGGAGGAACTCAAGCGCTTGCAAGCACTGGATAGGAGAGAAAAAAACACCACTCAGCATCCAGGAACAGAGCTGCTGTACATGAGCACAAATTCAAAGCCAAGGTCACACCCTCAGCCAGCTCTGAGTGCAAGAATAGAAAGGTATTATTGAAAATAACCAGCAGAGGAAGCTCTTGGGCTAAAAAAATACACTCTGGATTTCAGGAGCTCAGAAATCATTTCACTGTGGAATTTCTCTATCTTAACAAATGAATCCTTCAAACTCCTCATCACCCAAGATGCTCTCAGAAATCCCTGATGTTAATTTTGGCACATCCCACAGATTCATAAAGGATTAAGTGAAAGTTTTTCAGGCTGAGGTCTCACCAACAAGAATTGGTGAGGCTTCATGTCCAACATCCACACAACCTCTACAGTGAAGGCTGTAAAACATCTTCATTCTGAAAGGCACTAATACTGGTTTGCATTGTTTTCAGATGAAAACCTTTCACACTAAGTTGTTGCCCAAAACCATAATGAAATTTACTTTTGTTATTTGAGAATAAAAGGCAAAAGAACAAAAGCCAGATTTTTCTCTTTCCATCCAAACAGAATATTTGCCATTTGCAGCTTGGCACAGATGTCCCCCCTGAGTTGTTTTTTTAAAATCTTGGTTTGCTTTAGCAAAGTGACACTGATTTGCAAAACTAAATGTATCTAAAACACTGGGCAGCAGAGTTTTGATGAAGTACAATAGTTCAGTATTTGATTTCTTCCTCAGGAAAGTTGATTAGTGTCACAGTAAATAGTTACTCTTTTGGTTCTCTGCTTCCAGCTCTGGTTTCTCTGGAAACCATTCCCTGTCCATACACGTTACTGTGCAAGTTTGCTTTCCCTCCCCTCCCTTGGGGTGAGTCACAAAACCTCTCGTCATGCTGATGGAGTCAGATGGGCTTTTTAAAAGCCTCCAGTTGCTCCTGCACAGCAGATAACACAATTCTCCTTCTGCCATGATAAAATCAAGCCTGAGCTGGATACTGGCACTTGCTCAGGGCAGAAACCACTGATAAGATGTGATATCAGCTGCTTTTAACACTTCCATTTGAAATCTTACTGCAACCACCAAGTAATTCCATCTACAGTCTTCTGGAGCATTATTTTCTTGAGAAATCCATAAAGAAAGCTTAGCTGGCACAGAACTATAGATGCCACACATTATGGGAATGACTGAAATGGGAAAGGGATGGTCTGCACTCAGTTCATCTTTATTTTAGTGTATGTTTAACATACTCCTGTTTCAGCAGATCCACTTCCAAACTGTGAGCAGACACCATTCCCCTTCTTCCTTCTGGAAAACACTTCAAAGCTTTCAGGAGTTTTTATTTTTCTTTATTTTTCTCCTTTCTACATTACCTATACATGAATATGCAGATTTTTTCTTAGTGCCTCTATATGTTCTTTGTTAGTCCAAATTAAAAAAGCCATTCCTTCCAGCTGCTAAACTTCCCTATTGCTCCTCTCTGAACTTTATTCATATTATTCTGTTAATAATAGTCCACATTATTCATATCTTTTTGTTAACACTGTCAGCAGGATGAGGCACCCCAGGTACCAAACCCACAGACTTTATTTGCTCCATCACCAAACATTCTCAAAAACCACTGTAGCTCTTTTGTCTTGCAACTTGCAAAACCCCAGTTTTCTGAGTTAACCTAATTTTGTAATTTTCTGCAATTTTGATTTCTGCTCATGGTACCATTCATTCTTTACTCAACAGTAAAGAATGAACATTCTTTACTCAACATTCTTTACTTCAGCAGCAATTGTGGCAATTAGTGCTAACCTGAGCATGCCATAAAAATCAGGGGAATAGGGAGCACCTTCATTCCTCAAACCCAGCCCCTCACACTCACCTCTCTGCAGACAGCAGCAATCTGTGCTTCATCCATACATGTCTCTGTGACCACATCTGTTAGAGAGCCTCCAGCCAGGTACTCCATCACCACAAACAATTCATCCCCTACGAGGTAACTACAAACAGAAAACCAAAAGCATGTCCCTGTGCCATCAGGGTGACAGTCTAGAGAGAGCCTCACCTGCTTCCCAGACCCCCAGGTAGAGGAAGAGGAGGGATAACCTCCTGTAACCCTTGGGATGAGGAATCAGCCAGCTGGCTGCATTTACCTGTCCAGGAAGTTGACTATGTTGGGGTTCTTTAGCTCCTTCATTACCAAGATCTCATTAATTATCAGCTCCTTCTTGGGCTGTTTCTGCAAATTGATCTGTTTAATAGCCACCTGAATAGGGCAAAATAAAAATAAAACAGCCATCTCAAACCTCAGTGCTCAAACCTTTCAGTCACTCTTAATACAGTGAAAAGGCAGAAGGAATTCTGTAACAGGATTAAAGGAATTTAGAACAGTTTGTGGCTGGCAAGTTGTTAATTTATCAGCATACAACTTAAAAGAATTCAGCTTGATCAGCACACAACTTGCACCCCTGGCCAGCATCATCCTCTTGGAGATGAAAGGATCTAGAAACAGTGAGAGAGGCCAGACCAGACAGCAAAGGGCATTCAGGAGACAGAAGGATATTCACTCAATTCCATATCAACAGGCCTGAAGCAGAAGAGAATCCTGTAGCACTCAGAGAGAAAATCTGAGCCCACCAATGCAAGGTGAGGCAATTTGTTGTTCTTTATTGTGACCAAACTGGTGTTTGGGTGTAAGGAATGCTGGGAGGCAGAAGGAATTCCTCTCAAAGCCATTAATGAACTACCCAAGACAGAAAAGGGAAGATAAAGGCCCACCTCATCCAGGAAATAAATAACAAGGACAATGGAGACTACAATGGAGAAGAAGCATCCCAGCTCTGTTAACTGCAACACTCTGAGGAGGCAGTTTGGAGTTCTGCAAGACAACCTGGGCTGACTCCAAAACCAAACATAAGAACCAATATAATCCTGTAAAAATGATTGTTATTATATTGCCAAGGACATTAAAGGAAGAAATTCTCATCATTCTGCAGCACAGAGTGACAAAATAACCATGACTGAAGGTGGAGCAGGGTCTTATGGGATTTTGGAGTGGAGACCTCAATGAGCAGATATTCCACAACCCCTCTTGAGCTCCTGTGCCATGCCCAATCATCCTGCCTGAGAGGGAAAGAATTCCAATATCTAGCCAGAATTTCCCTTATGGCAATTTTCATCTGTTCCCTCCTGTCCTGTCACTGTGCAGCTCTAAGAGGAGTGTTCCTCTTACTGATGAACAAACCTAATTGTCCTCAGGCATTAAGCAGAGGAAACCTGAGCTCTGCATGAAGTGGCAAAGTGCAGAGCAGGGCAAAGAGAGGCCCTGGATCCCAAAATTCACTCTGTAATCAGCAAGAGGACATGAATTCTGCAGTGTGGAGAGAGCAAACTAAGAGACACTGAGGTGATGGCAAGGCTCATGTTGGATCAAGATGTATTCCTCCACTGCAGGACTGCTGAATGCGGTTACTGCTGAAAGAGCATTTACTTACCACTGACCTAAAGAATGCCTACTTGGGGATATTTAAAGGAAAGTTTAGGAAAGAATTTAAATAAAAATATGAAAGAAAATGAAGGAAATCTGAAGTTAAACAGAGACAAATAATTCCTAAAATCTGAGTCCCAAAAGCTCTCTGTCTCCCAAGGTATGGCCACTGGGTGATAAACATGCAGAGTACTGCTGATGCTACCAATTCCACTGGAGAAACCAAGGGGTAAAAGCAAAGAGCAGGATATGGAGAAGACATTCTGATGGCATCACATGAGACAAGCTGCTTCCCTAGAGACAGCCACAGCCAAGTGTGCAAAGACTAAACAAAATTTTATTTCTGAAAACACAACACAACAATGCGTGCAATTCTTGAAGGATAAACCATTTTACAAACTCACTTCTGAAACACCTCACTCTCTCTGCTTTTCATTGGGAAGACAAATCTCTGTTTTTAGCTTTCACCATCTGATTACTATAGAACAAGGCACAGTGTTAAAACTGACTAAGACAAACAGATCTGAGAGGTGACAGCATCAATGGGAGCCACTGAAGGAAATCACTCAAATAATTCTGGCCACCTACAGAAGAACATTTAAACAAAAAATGAACACAGGAATCTTACCTCCTGCCCTGTTGCCACATCAATAGCTGTGAAAACTGTACCTGAAGCCCTGCGAGGAGAAAGAAAAATGTTACAGCAAGTTGCATCTCTCTGTGTAACAAACACACACATGAACAGCCAAGTCAAAAACTAAAAATTATTTCAGTTTTCAATTCAAAATTTCCACCACTTTTCCAGTGATGCCTTCACTGTTTATTTACTTTACTGTTTGCTGCCCAGAGAGATCACAGCTGCCTCATCCCTGGAAGCACTCAAGGCCAGGCTGGACAGGGTTTGGAGCAACCTGGGATAGTGGAAGGTGCCCATGAGAGGGGGTGGAAATTTAAGGGATGGGCTCTAAGGTCCCTTCCCACCCTAACTAGGATGGGATTCTGTGACTTATCTGCTGAATGCAGCCAACATCTCTGCCTGCACAGGAAGTGGTGTGAAGCAGAGAACAGCACCCTGCTGCTAACACTGGCCCACTAGGGATAAAAGTTGGGGTCAATACTTACCCCTGCCCGATTTTTTCATATCTGGTGTATTTTTTCTTGGGATCTCCTATGCTTACAATAGTGCCTGAAAGAAAAAAACAATCAAAATTCAGTCCAGTCTCACTGCCCCTCAACAGCAGGGCTGGCCTGACCAAGACAGGCACAAGAATGGGTCAGCTCAATAAGCAAAGCTGCTGCACCAACAGCCAAAGCTGCAGGGGAGCATTAACACACTGAAAAATCATCACCAAGATGATTATGGAACAAGCAACAGCAGAAACTATTTTGTTACTATAGTCTGATTGAAGTCCAGTTGTGACACTGTGATGTGCATGTGTAATACAATCCCAAACCTGTTTTATCCTTGTTTTCCACCCCACAGGGCTCCAAGCATTACAAACCCCCCGAGCCAGCACTGCTGCACACAAAGCCACCCAAGCACTGCCCACAAAGCAAGGCTGAGCCAAAACTCTCCCACTGCTCCCCTGCTTATCTGAAATGAAGGCACCTACGTAGTTTTTCCATGATGTCTTCATCTGACATCTTGGTTTTCTTTTTCTGTTTGTCCCCTGCTTTGGAGGCGCTGTCGGCGCAGGTGTCACCAGCCGGGGCAGGGATGGGGTCAATGACAGAGCGGGTGTAAATCTGCAAGGGACACCAGAGACCTGAGCAGCTGCTCTGCCACCACTCACCTGCAGCTGAAACCCACCACAGCTCCACAAAGATCCCCAGGCAACATTTTATAACAGGTATGAGGCAGAAATTAGAGCTGAGACACGTTAAAGCTCCATAGAACAAGATGCTGGCAACATTACTGACCCCTCAAAGAGATCCAGGCACCTCCTGAACAGAGAGGATGCTAGGAGATTCCGCAGTGGGTTTCTCAGTTTATCTACTTATTCTTTATAACCCATACCAGTTAACAGAGCAGAAATCACTATTTAGTAGTGAGACCAACCTCTACTAAGATCTGAAGGAAAAAGATGTTTGATTGCCATCAAAAAGATGCCACCAAAAGAAGGATGAGATTCTCAAATATTTCCCAGTTGTCTCCAATTTAAGGTTTTTTTAAGGGATATAATTTCTTGGAGCTTTATTTAATTTCCTCCTGAGCTGTTCACACATATACACAGCTACTCCAGAAATATCCAGCTGTGGACCTCTCACCTTTTATATGTCTAAATCCCAAGAGTGGAAAATTATAAAGCAACATCCCTAGACAAATAAACATAATTCACCTTTGCACTGCTGGAAAAAGTGGGCAGCAGAGAGGCAAAGTGAACAGCTCCCACAGCCAAAAGAAGGAGCTGCAGTAAGTGGGACCCCAGGGACACCATTACCAAGATGTGCAGATGAGGGCTGCCCTAAAACTTAATTAACATCTTCTCTAGCATTTCACTGTTCCTGTAGTGCTGATGACTTTGTGAGTGAAATAAGCTTTCAAATCTAAAATTTGCATTGGTTGGGGTTTAGGTGGTGCACTTGGAGGAGCAACCCCACTGCAACCCAATCAAATAAAGGAAAGCAAATACATTACACCTGTATCACTGTGCTGCACAAAGTTACACAAATGGCCTACAGGTTTTATTTAGGAATAAGAATCCTCCTTCTCCTCCTCCTCACACCTTGAGTTGAAGGATAAGCATAACTGGATGTCTTCAACACAAGCTGACAAACAAATTGACAAATTTCAATGATCTGAGGGGTTTTTTCCAACCTAAGTGATCCTATGATTCTATTAACTTACAGCACTTCTTATCTAACTGATATTCAGAAATTAGGTATTTTCTTAGCAAATTCATAAAACAGAACTTTTCCCTAAAAACCAACAGCAGCTTATTGCCCAAACAAAACACTCCCCTAAAAAGCAGAAGTTCTGCAATGCTGACAAATGCAGGTCTGTCAGTTTTACAGCTGCTCACCGATTTTGTGTGATCTGGCCGTGGAGCAATCACAGGAGGAGGAGCCTCTTCATCATCCTCATCATCATCTGCCACAGCTGTTGATGGTTCTGAACCTTTGGCATTGGTCTACATTTTTACCAAAGTTTAAAAAAAGATAAATGAATTCTCTCCCACAGTATTAAAGACTTTATATCTTTTTCTTCACATTAAGAGAAAATAATTCTTACCAATGTCAAAAGAAAATAATTTAAACCATTCAGTCTATCCTTCAGTTATTACATTTTATTATCAGACCCAAGCACTGTTGCTACAGTAAAATATGTGATTGACCACCCAAATTTATGTTTCATTCCACAAAAAAACCTCTTAATTTTTATACTTTTAATCTTTACACAGTTTAATACTTCAAGATTCAGGATATTACAAGTACAGAAAACCTGAATTTGTATGCACCACAGAATATCCAAATAATAGTAAACACACTCACCGTTGGTGCTCCTGAAGGGAAACCATCCTTTTCTAAACAGGACAAATAGCAGAATACACAAAATCATCAGAAAAGAAGTAATAAAAAGTGAACTTTGTCAAGTACAGGGTAAGAATATTACAACACCTTACTACTAAGCTACTTTTGGAAAGAATTCGGAAGAAAAGTTGTAAAACTGCACCTGTTTGTGGGACAGTCCTTCTCTCAGCCCCCCATCTAGGAGTCACAAATTATTCTGCACTGCTGATGTCACCAGCTGGTGACATCCAGTTCAGAGCCAGCTGTGAGGAGCAAGGCCTCCAGCACAAAACCAGTTCATCCCAGTCCCAGAGCCCCAGCTTGATAAACACAGCCCATTCAAGCTCATTTTGGCTGCTCTTCTGAATGATGCAGTTCCCTTTCTTCCCCTCTCCACTTAAAACAGGAAATTAACTGGACAACGCCAGTTTCCAGTCAGTTTTATATCCATCTTTGTATATTTGTGCCTCATTGAAATGCACCTTGATTTTAGCACTTGAACCTGATTTATCACTCTGACATAGAGGAAGACAGTGCTCCAAATTCCCAACTCCAGTGTCTTGCACACTTGGCTCTCACCTGGAGCAGAAAAACTCAGATATTTCTGTTTTGCTGTGTCTTTGGAGTCGTAGAATTTCAGCACATCTAGTACCGCCTGGGGGTTTTTCTTCTGTTCTAGCTTGGTGATATTTGAGGTCTGCAGCAGCCTAGCCCATTGTTCTGGCATTCCCTGAAAAAAAAACAGGGCATTTAAAGCATCCTTTTTGTATTTTAAAGGTTTTTTGAAAGCAAAACAAATTTCTTGCCTCTATAAAAGCATAACATGCACAGCATTACACACACAACTGAGTAGGACGGGGAGCCAAAGGTGGAAATAGAGATCACAGGACACAACTCCTCCAGGCATGCTGGGCCAGATGTGAGGAGTGGAACACAAAAGCACTCAACAGACCCAGTGTTACCCAGTAAATAAAGCAAACTGAAGAGGGTTTGTCAGGGAGGGCTCTGCCAGGTGCCACTGGCATTGCAGAAGCACTAACAGGTCACAGTGTGCTGTGCAAGCACAAAGGAAAAACAGCTCCTAGGTAGAAACAAGGACTAAATTGCACTTTATTCTAAAGCTCTGCCTTGGCTTCACTGCAGCACTGACCCATGGTGTTCCCTGAGCTGCTCCAAGGCAGGAATACTCACAGTGAACTCTCCAGTGACAGCGTCGAAGCCAACATGGATGGTGTGTTCAAAATCTGATGGCGGGGAGATTTCTGGCCTTTCCTTTTCCTTCTTCTTGCTTCCTGAAAAAGACATTCAAAGATCTCAATGTTAGAAAGAAATTCTTACCTGTGAGGGTGGGGAGGCCCTGGCACAGGGTGGCTGCCCCTGGCAGTGTCCAAGGCCAGGCTGGATGGGGCTTGGAGAACCTGGGATAGTGGAAGGTGTCCCTGCCCATGGCAGGGGTGGAACTGGATGGGTTTTCATTCCCTTCCAACCCAAACTGTGCTGGGATTCTGTAATTCCTTGTTCCATTCAAATAATGTATACTCTGGCAGCAAGAAAATAAGAGATTAAGAGCACCCGAGTGCTCAGTTGAGCACATGAAATCTAAACATATTAAATGTTTACAATGCAAAAAAGGACATTTTAATATAGATTAAGAACAGCAGAAAAGACAACTCCAGTTCAACCTCAAGTTCACCCTAAAGACACTTAAAACTCAGTTGCCTCACTGCTTCAATTCAAGGTAATTAATGCAAACTAAGACTTCCTGTGATGAAGATAAGAGTTTATAGCCTCAGAGCAATTACCTAATTTAAATTAAAGGTGGGGGAAGCATAATAAGTACCAGAAGCAGGAACAAATAATTAGAAGGACCACATGCACAATCCAACCTAGAGTCAATTGAATTTATAAGATATTTTCTAACACCTCGGGCTTTGGATTTTTGTTTGTTTGTTTTGGGAGTTTTCAGGGTGTGGCTCAGGGGGAGGGAGGGGGGTTATTTTAATTTAAATTTTCTGCTTTGTTTCTAAATTCACCTTAAAAGTCCTGTTGTTTGAGTATAGAAAAAGCAGGCAAAGCAGCACTCTCTTGGTTACTAGACAGCAAGCAAAGCTGGTGCTGCTCAGAGGCAGGAATCCATGTGAAATCCCCTCCTGCTGGGAAGGGAAGCACGGGGAGTGAGGACAATGCTCAGAATGAAAAGCCATGTGGGCTGCTGGAGCTGAACAATGCCGTGGAAAGACACGGCTGTTATAAACAGGATATCTTTAATATGGCTGCACAGGGCAGAGCCAAAAAGCAAACAGGCTGTCAGATGTTTCATTAACACACAGGAGAAACTCACTGCTGTGAGAAGCAAGGGAAGCACCATTTCTGACCTATTTCTTGCAAGTTTTTATGTGGAAGCAAAGGAGAATAATATAAATATATATATAAAGTTGTATTTCTCAGGAAGGCTCCTGTTTGGGAGCACTTGACATGCAGTGAACAGGAGCTGGTGCTCAAACCCTTCAGCATGTGCTGGGTAAATAAACCCACTCCTTCCAAAAATACACAGATCCCATGAGTAGGCAAGGCAAGGAGACTGAAAGCCATTGCTCTGCCCACAGGAACAGCAGAGCAGCTCTTCAAACAAACAGCCCCAGCCAGAGGCAAGCCCGGTGAGTCATGTGCTGGCAGGACATCCTCAGCTCTGAGAACAAGGCCATGGTGAGGCCACGCTGCCTCCCAGCCCTGGATTGAAACAGGAATCCCTCCAGTGCAGGGCAATGCTCCTTCCCAACTGCACATGGTGAGCCCCAAAGTGCAAAGTCTGTAAGAAGAACATGGGAAGCTACCACAGGTTGGTGGCTGCACCCCAAAAGATACTCCAGCCCACTGAGGGTGCTGAATGTGGCAGGTCTGGGTGCTGTGCAGTGCAGAAGTTCTGTCTTACCCCTTCAGTCCTGCAGAAATGGGTATTTGACTATTTTGTTACTGGTCATGGCACCCCGAATTTGGCCCTTAGCCGAGACACAGAGGTCCTTTGGAAGGATTTGGTAAGAATCCTTCTGGAGAAGGCTGGGGAAAGGCTCTGTCTGATTAAGAAGGTGCCTCAAATATAATTGGACTCTTCCCCAGTTGAAGCCACAGGCTTCAAATTTGGCCCTTGGCCCTGCAAAGACACACAGGTCCTTTGGAAGGATTTGGTGAGCTGGAGAAAGGCTCTGTCTGATTAAAAAGGTGCCGCAAATACAAGCAGACTCTTCCCCCAGTGAAGCCACAGGCACTCAGCAAGGTGTCAGCCTTGGCACTTCCCAGAGCAAAGCCATCCTCAGGCTGCCCTTGCTTCCCACCAACCAAATTCCGTGCACAATTCAAGAAACACAGCTGTTCCCCAACAGCTGGAGGCAGCAGGCAGCTGATTCCAGATGTGCACCCAGAGCTGCTGAGCTCCAGCTGAAACCACACCAAAATGTGCCCCCAAACACGTGATGTGCAGGATCTGGGTGATGCCCTCAGCACCTCCTTCAGTGCTTTCTGCTCAAAGACAAACACTTCTGGTTTTAGGGGACTATTTTAAAGCTTTCCAAAACCACACAGAGGTTCCTTCCACTTCAGAAGTCAGGCCAAGAAAATTCATGGCAATAAAGTGCTCTAGTAAGAAGATGACTATCACTTCATTTATCCTAAACAATGGAACCAGGGGGGAAAAAAAAAAATCTTCCATGACTGGTGATTAAATAATCCCTTCAAACCCTTAGGATTATTTCAGCACAGAACTAGCTCAGACTTGGGACAGAAACTGTGTAATTGCTAAATCTCTTCATCTGCAAGTCCCCCAAAGCACAAGAACCTCCCAAGAGAGGATCCAGGAGCAGATGAAGCTGGCCAGGAGGGACCTTGCAAAATCATATGGACAGAGATGTGCAGACAAAGCCAAACAACATTCCTGAACAATGGCAAGGATTTTTTCATTTTCTGAAAAGGAAAACTGAACATTTCTGTAGTGATTTGTTAAACTTACACACTGGAGACATTTTTCCCATGACAAAATTTCTACCCCAGGTTGACAGATTATTTTGCATCCAATCCCAATATATTTTTTAAATCTGAGCATGAAGTTAATATTTCTGTAAAGCTTCCCAGCAGCTGAATTTAAAGAAAAGAAGGATTTAAATGGGCATTTCTGGGGAGGGTGTGTCCCAGCCATGCTAATGAACAAAACAACTAACATCTGACCATTGTGTGAGTGCCAGAAAGACACTGTGCCCAATTCTGTTCTGCTCACATTCAACAGCCAGTTTTGCAGACTTGAGGGCCAAAAATCCCTTATTTATATATTTATATTTGCCTTGCTGCAGGTCATGCAATAGACAAGTTTCTTCCAAATTAAAAAGATACAACTTCCAGATAGTTTCTCTAATTTGGGTAATTCAATTTTCATTTTTCCTAATATCTTGCCATGCAGGAAAGCCTGCTTTTCTTTCAGGAGGACATTAGTTGAATTACTTTTTAACATCTAGAAAACACAAACTGACACTCATTTCCTCTAAAATGCAGTTTTCTCAGCAGAAATCCTTTCTCCTACTTTCAGTTTGCAACACAAAGTATCAGTAGGTAGATGCTAAATAAATATGCAGATTGATTTGCCTAAACTTGGTACTTGACAATATCTAGAGTGGTCTGAATAATCATCAAAGGACTCCAAAGCAACTTTAGATGAGCCAATACAACTTTAGATAATTCTTCAATCACTTCCCCATTCCAGCAATGAACAAATCCACCATCAAAATGAAAAGAGAAAATGTCCATGGGGAGAAAAGGTGTCATGGAATGTCATAAAGCTCTCACTTGCATTCATAATTCATTTGTTACTAATTCAGAGCAAGGAAAACCTTCCTTAATGTGGGATTTATGTTCTACTTCATTATGTTACTTCATCCCTGTGTGTAAAAGGGCTCAAATGCTCTGATGAGCCACCAATGCAACAGCACAAAGACAAGTGCCATCCCAGCTCTTAAACTGTTAATCTTGCCTGAAGATGGACAGATTTGATCCTTCCATGAGATTTCCTTGCAGTATTTCCTTGTGGGACCTACAAGAACCTGGTCAAACACCCATTTCTGCAGGACAGAAGGGCTAAGGCAGAAACCTGCTCCAGACACGGAGCACTGCACTGACCTGGCAGCACCCAGAGCTGCCACCTTCAGCACCCAAATTCAGCACCCCAAGGGCTGCAGTCTCTCTTGGGGTGCTGCCACCAACCTGTGGTAGCTTCTCATGTTCTCCTTACAGACTTTGTTCTTTGGGGCTCACACACATCAGCAGAAAGACCACCACTGCTACAGCCATAGACAGGCTATTTCACAATAAACGACCTTGTGAAATAACTATTCTGCCTCCAGAAGCTACACTGGTCAAATCCTTCCATCCTCCAAAAAAAGAAACACACCTTCTACTGCTGAGAGCAGAAAGCCAGGTCTTGGGAACAGAGGGAAACCTGTCTCTCTGGGTTTGATCTCCAGGGAGAGGCAGGCTGCAGAGCTGCTCACACAGCTGAGAGAGAGTGAAAACCAGCCCTGGGGAAAACACTCAGCCAAGAGAATAATCAACCAGAGGAGCAGAATCTCTTCAAACAACCAAACCTGTGTCAGCATGACTGAACCAGTCCTGCCCAGCACACCAGCAGAGAGGCACAGGGAGCCAAGAGCACAGAAGGCATCAAGAGCAGCAGGGTCCTCTCCAAGGTGCATATTAAAAGTCATGTTAACCAGCAGATTAATAAACTGTTTAGCAGATTCAGGTCAGGCTTAAGTCCCTGTGCAGTTTTACCATCTCAGATGTTAGGAGGTGTTTTTATCTGTTTTATTGTACATGGACACACATTCTGGAGAGCCAGAAGAAAGAGCTCCACTGCTGTACATGCACTTCCCATACAGAAAATAACAAACAAATACAGTCTAGTATTCATTATAGCAAGTTTTTTCTCAGAAATAATCTTTTTTTCAGCAAATCAGGTTTATCTCCACTAGTAATCAATACTACCTGTGCAGTTCCACAGACAAAAATAAGTAATTTCTCTGAGTTTCTTTCATGCAACTGTACCTTCAGCACTATTTCTTTACTGACTTTTTTTGCTCCTCAAGGTGGCACATAAATGACCAGCAACATGAATTAACTTCCAAACCAGCTGGGTGCTCAGCTTGAATCAGAAATCTGCATCTAAGTAACATGATCCCCAGGAATGCCAAACTTTGATTAGGGCTGTTTGGAAACACATTACAAACAGGAGCTGCTTTTCCAATCTCCTACACCTGGACAGGCTGGACTCTGACATGTAAAGCACCACCAAAACTTCCAAGGAGAGTAAAGAATAAAAATAGGAGTGGAAAAAGGAGGCATCTTACCTTTTTCATTATAGAATATGGAGATGATTTTATGCCTGGGTTTCCTCTCTTCTGGGACAGAGGGCAGGGGTTTAAAGCTGTTGTTGGTTGGTAACTGGTCTTTGCCCCCTGCACTGAAGATAGCGCTGCTCATGCGGACAGGAGGGGCAGGGGGCTTGTCTTCCAGCTCTCCGTTGTCAGACATGGTTCTCAATAGCTAGGGGAAGCCCTGGAAGAGAAAAAAAAAAGGGATTTGAACACAGGAAAAGAGCATGGAGTACATGAATGTACCATTCCTTCTGCTGGCACAGGGGAAGGAGGCGTGAATTCAACTCTGAGGAACGCAGACGCTGCCGCCTCCACCAAAGGAAGCAAATCCCTTCCTCATTCCCACTTCTGGGCCACCCATTCATTTGTGCCAGCAGCAGCAGCATTTGTGGGATGGAGCCACAAACATTTCCAGTGATAAAAGTAATCCAGACCAAATGAACGACTCCAAACCCGGTTCTCTGTTCACACAAAGTACAACAACCTTTGGGGGTAGCTCTAGTCCAAAAAGCTTCATGCTCTGGTACCAAACAGCTTTAAAAGCCTTCCCTTCTTGTCATTTATCAGACAAAGGAACAGATTATGTTTGTAAGCCAAAATTCAGCTCACTACCCAAATCACATAGCCTACATTAAAGAGCTCAGCACTGAGACCCACAGGACCCACTTCTGAATGAGGCTTGCTTTGCTTCCCCACTTGGTGCCAAACTTTCTCCACTTGCAGAAAATAACACACAGTATCACCACAATGCTCTGAATCCTCAACAAAAACATGAGTGAGAACACGGACAAACAGCTGCTGGAGCTGCAACCACAGCACAATAAAACATCTACGTGACACATTCCCCATTCAGAAAGATCTCTGCTAGCATTTCCTCCCTCCTTGGAGTATTTCAGGGATTTTTGTTCTGATCACCAGGAAACAGGCAGCCTGTCTGCTACAGAGTAAAGAGCACAAAGATGTACAGAAAATACTTCTCAATGACAGGTAACAAAGAGTAACAAATGTACCCTCAGTTCCTCTGTTCCCTCAAATGACAAGCTACCTCTTTGGGACAGGAGCCAACACATCTTTGTGTTGATTTCCTTCTCCTCTCACAACAGTTGGAGAGGGAAATGGGAATTTCATTGGGAAATGAATGGGTTCCTGGTGCCCACCAGCTTCCCCATCACATCTCAAGGCATGACTCACACGATCAGTGCCATTCACAGAGCCACAGCAAGGCAGTGCCACCCCCTGTCACTTACTGTGCTCCAAACAGCACAACACCTGCATCCTGCCCAGCAGCACAGCTAAAGCAACGTGGGTTGTCATTCCCTGCCATTTCACAGGGTGGCTGAATGCTGCCAAACCCCAACAGAGACACACAAGTCAGGCCAGCAGCCTGGACTGGAGCAGCACTCTGGTTTATGTTGTGAAGCTCAAGGAGATTAACATTAATTATCCCCATAAATGACCATGAAAGAATGTAATTTCTGTAATATATCAGCAGAGGCACAAGCAGCACAATGTTCTGGCAGAGCAGCAGAAATTGGACATGTGCTGGTTGCTCCAAGGCTTGGAGGGCAGGAGGAAGAGCAATCCAAACTGTGCAGCACCCACGTGCACAGCCCTGCCTTGGAGCCTTCTCTGCTGATGAATTATAAACAGATCTGCCACCTGAACGTGGCTGCAGGGATGCAGGTACTGATTCCAAAGTATGGAGGAATCAGCAAGGCTGAGTTAATAGAAGAAATAACAATTAATGGTTTTCAAGTGTATCCATAGCAAAGAAGAAGACAAGGCCGTCAGCATGGAAACAGATTAGAAAAAATACATTTCGTAAGCTATACTACATGCCTAAGTAGATGTGCATACATGCCTTATTAAATTTCTGTCAAACTTTTGCCAATTATATTGACATTAATTGCTTTGCACCAATGAATATAATAAGTTGTTGTGATGTAGTTGATGACTTAAGATCACGCTTTCTTAAGAGTATATAAGCTGGAGAACACGCAGAATAAAAATCTTTTTTCTTCTTCAACCCTGATCACGTGTGTGTGTCACATCCAACCTAACAGTAACACCAACACTCTTCCAAATCCACTTACTGATTGCTATTTCAGGTGTTGCAAGCTATCTGCAAGATTGTCTTTTTTCCACCATAATATTGGGTGCAAAAATAAAGTATCCTGCAATCCAACAGCAGGCCTGAGCAGCCAACCCATAGAGATTTTAATTGCAAATGCTTCCCTTACAAGACATTGCAGCGAGGACATGCCACCCATTTGAGATGAATAAATCAAATAAGGTATTTGCTTAATTAACATATAATAGATCCACCAAATCAAACTGATATATTAATATATATGTATTTATTCCTATACATATATATATGTATTTATATATATATTAATATATATTAATATATGTATTTTTATATATTCATATATATATATATGAAGATATATATTTTTATATATAGATATATATTCAAGTTGAGTTTGGAGTGATGGTAATACAGGGAACCATAATCTATGTCCCTCCTGTTAATCAAAACACAGAAAAGAGGTGGATATAGGGTTATTAGGTATCCAAATGGGGACAGGTAAAACAAAAAATGTCTTCTTTGCAACAAATGCAATTCAACAGCCAAATAAACCATAGCAGGTAAATAAGTGCATCACATAACTTGTATGCCTAAATGGTACAACAGGCAAAGAAAACAACATGATGAGTGGCCTTTTGTATCTTTCTAAAGCAAACCCTATTAGTTCCTCAATCTGAGCAGTGTTTCTGAGGTGTCTGATAAGAGCAGGAGCAGGATGTAAGGATAAACAACTCACCTGCACCTGAAACTGGACAAGAACAGACTTGGCACTCCAAACCCACAGCAATTCCCCACACACTCCCTTAGAGAGGCCAGTCACTAAATTAACAACACTGTCATGTGGTATTCAGGCTACAAATTTAAAAAAACCCAAAAGCAACACACCAAAAAAAATCAACCAACTGCACTTCTGCTGATGTAATTTTAAAATATAATTCTCACTCTAGTAAAAATCTTCATTTTCAGTGACAAGCAGCTCATCACATGCTCAGTCTTGATCCAAAACAAATCATTCCTCAGCATCTTGTGTGCTCAAGAGAAATAACAAGCTGGAAGGAAGGATATGGAAATCTAAATCTATTTCAGGAGAAAATCAGCGCTCCAAGGAACTGGCGTAGAGCGTCTGAGCAGAACCCTGAGAGCTGCAGCTCTGATCAGCTGCTGACTGTCCAAGTGCTCACAGAGATCCCTGACCCTGCCCAAAGCACAGCCCAGGAGCTCCACAGCAGGCAAACAACCCGTGGGGCTGCTGGAGCAAGCTGCAGCGACACAAAGAGCTCAGGCATCAGCTTCCCACCTCAAGGACTGCCTACAGCACCAAAACCCTCCCAGCTCACTAAATCTGTGGTCTAGGAAAACCTCAGCTGCAAGGAACAATTTCAACTGTGATTTATTTAACAAGACATGGTAGAATTTCTGAGTGGCCATTTCAAAGATCATTGATAAAATAAAGTGCTGAGTTCAAACCTAGTTTGCACAAAGGCCCATTTCAAAGCTTTCAATTCATCATATAAATAAATGACAACAGATCCACTCAGGCCAAGAACATCATGAAGCACAGTTTTGATTCTTCAGTCATCATGGGAAGTGAAAAATCAATCATTTTGTCCAGGTTCAAATCCAAAGAGCCCTCTTTCTTCTGCACTCAGCTGAAGAAGAGAGCAGTTCCCCTCTCCTTTATCCTTATCCTGCCTTTATCATGCAAGGAAAGTTTCCACAGTGTCAGGAAGTTTTTGGAAATGGCTACAGAGGTTTGGCATTATAGACAATGACTGGAGCAGGGATTGAAAAAAGGAAAAAGAAAAGTTAAAAGAAGAGTGTAAATACCCTCCAAAGCTCTGTTTCTGCTCTCTCAGGCTCCAAAGAGGAGAAGGAGCCTGTTCAGAGCAGCAGCCAGGCAGAATCACTCTGCACCATCACCCACTGCCTGCCCTGCTGATCTGCAGGGAATTGCAAAGACATGGGGAATTTTTTTCCAGTGGCTGCCAGGAATCTGTAACCCAGCAAAGGGGATGTCAGGCTCATATTTCTCTGACACAATCAGACAATACAAGTAATGATGGGTTTTTTAGCTTGGCTGAAAGACATTTACTCAAATAGTTAACCTGAATTTGAGCAGCCCTACAAAAATATGCTAAAGGTAATACAAGGAAGAGGGATCCACCTTCATCTTTGCCAGTGAAGGAAATGCCAGTAATAATAATGTATTCAAGCACACCAGCAGCTCCCCCACAACCACTACTCACACTACATTTAGTACAAGAACTAGAAAGCAATGGATTGAACCACAGAGACAAGCTGAGAAGCTGCAAATAACACTTAACTACAGCCTTCAGACAGGTTCAGTCCCACCACAGGACACAACTGCAGCCCAAAAATACAGACAAAAAAAGCTGAAAGCTTTTCTCCCCACAGTTCTGCTGCTTAACCCACAAACACAGTCACAGGTGCCAGCGCTGGTGACCACAGGGCTCTGATTCTCAGTCCTCATCCCCAGTACAGGACACTCCTTCTTCCTTTTGACAAAAGTTTCTTGCCCTGCACTGGGGCAGTGAAAATGAAGTGCTGTCTCCATCCTACACAGCCAAAGAACAAATGTGCTCTTCTGCAGAGGCAGCAGAGAGGGTCCAGAAGGGTCTGGGTGTCCTGAATCCCTCACCACCAACACTTGGAGAAGTTGGAGAAGCTCCTCACAACTGCAACTCCTCTCTCCCATCAGATCATCGAGTCCAACAGTTAACTCAGCACCATTAACCCTCCCACCTTTGCCCAGAGAGGCTGAGGCAAGACACAGGGAGCTCCTTGTGTGGCTGAACCCACCTCTGGTCCCTCCCAGCCCCTGCAGGGACCTGCCCACCACGTTCACATGCTCCAAGTTTCATTTTTACAATCTACATCCTGCTGCTCACTGTCTTTCCTCTTTTGGGGATGGAAAGGGCCCCAAAACCCAAGGTCAAGGACAGGTCACAGGGGAGAGACAGCCACTCCTGTCCCTGGTGGGAAAACACCCAGGGCAACATAACCCTGCCAGTGAGTAAAAGCTGAAGTGAGGCTTGGGCAGTGCTCTGACACAGCTGACAAACACACACTGCTGCAGCACGTCATGAATGCTTTGGCTTTGACTTGCCCTTTTTTGTTGTTTGTCCCCCCCAGTTCCCCTTGTGTGAGCATAAAGCTGGCTGCTTCCTGAAGGACTTCCTAAGCACAGCTCTGGTGCCAGCCCAGCTCCCTCGTGATGGGGATGGAGCCTGACACGCACTCCCATCCCAGCTGAAGCTCTGTGCTGCCCTTCAGCCCCCCTGACTCTGGAAAAAAACAAACATTTTTCTTCTCCAGCTTGCCTTGCAGACAAGGAAAGGGAATAAAAGGAAAATTGAATAAAAGGATGAAAGGAAATAAAACAAAATAGAAATCAATCTTTCTGCTATCTGCTATTAGTGCACACTCACATTTTCCCTGGAGCAGTTGTATTTGAGCAGATTCAGTTTTAAATCCAGATTACAGCGCACACACATGAGCCTTACAAAGCCCTGAGCAGGGGTAGGAAGATGGCACCATGTGCCAAACCAAACAGCTGGTGGAGAAAGTTCTCACACCACAATGACCTGAATTTGTCTTAAAATGTTCAAATTAATGTATTTGAGCAGTCTAGGCTGCACCTGTATTTCACTGCCTGGAATGCAATGCAAAACTACATCAGGCTACTGCTTGGAAAAAGAAACCAAAACAAAACAGATCCAGATTAGAGCTGCGTGATAACATGTCCCTAAATTCCTGCTGCTGGCACACAATACTGTGCTTTACACTGCCACTGATCTCTGAGGAGCCAGAGCTGAATCAGTGAAATACATCAAATAAATCTGTCACAGGAGCCTCAGAGAGCAGCAAACTGAACTCAGCTCTTCACTGCAGGTAAATATTACCCAGCTCATTCACTATCAGCAGCACAACACAGGAGGAGTAGCACAAACATCACATTTAAGTCCATTTGGCAGGGCTGACCAAAAAGGAGGAGTAACAAATTTGAGGCTAGTAAGGCATTAAGAAACAACCACTTTGCTTTTAATGTGCCACTGCAGCTGCAGCACACTTTTGGGACAACACCTGAAACGCTTGGGCCATGCACACAGCTTGATGGCAACACAGCAAAACTGTCTGTGGCCTGAGAGAAGGAACTGAAGAAAAGAGAACAGGCCAGAAATGAAGGAAGGGGTGATGGTGGGTGCTGTCCCTGCAGAGGACACCAAGGTTCCAGCGCAGATCTCCAGGCAGAGCCTTCACCACTGCCCCAGGGGCCTCACGGGGCCACTGGCCACACTTGTCACTGCATCAGGGACAGCCACAGCCAGAGCAGAGGAAAAGAGCAAAGGAGGTGTCCAGGAAAGAAATCTCCAGGGCAGAAGGTGTCACGTGAAAAGGAGTACAGAACAACACAAGAGCCAGTGTGTGATGCTCCAAGGGAAGACTGGCGTGACAAGGCAGATTTAAGGTAGTCATGTCCCACTCTGGCTTTATATTATAAAAATCCTTGCTGAAAATGCCTAGAGTCTCATTCTTATCCCCCCCAGGCCTCGTGTGGTTTTGGTAGTCTGCCTAAACACAGCCTCCCCACACCACCACCTCCTAATACCTGAAAATCACCACACTGGAAGAGAGAAGACTTGATGCTTCATTATTCTGGAAAAGAGGTGCAGTTTTAAAGTGGAGGTTGGAGGGCTGCTTACTTCATCAGATTTTCCTAGATCATACATACTTTGGTGTCCAAAAGCAGAATGAAAAATCTCCACGGGTATTCTTCTTTTCTCCCTGCCCCCCTCCTTTTTTTTCAAAGGCTCCTGTTGAGCAATAGATTTCCTGTGATTAGCTCACTTAGGGCTGATTATAGCTCACTTCCTCCCAGGGATTAGCAGAAAGCAGCTTTCTGACAAGTTTTTATTCAGATGGTGCTACCTAGCCACAGCTTCCTGCCCCATCACTAACAGCCTCTTAGTTCAGCAGCTTGAAATTATTTCACTGCTGCAGAAAAATTCACAAAAGCAGCACATCTCAGACTGTCTTCTCCATGAAAAACAAAACAAGCCTTTTGGGATGTCTAGCTTTCCAACTTGAAGCATTTGGATCCACGAGATTTATTTAATCAGCTCCAAAAAGGAGTTTTTTGGAACAGAATGAGACTACCTTCAGAGACTGAAAATACTTATCTCATCATTTCAACTGAGAAAACCGTGCAAAAAAAAAAACCCAGCAGAGGCAGACAAAGAATTGCTTTCTTGCAGACTTGGCAAACATAATCCTAGATCTTCTGCCTGCCAAGAGAGGACTCGTGCAAAAGCACGGAGAAGAGTAACTGTGAGAGTGGCCAGGAAGAGGCAGAGGGATCATCTGTTCCGCCTACGGTTATTGGAAACAGCCGCGGATGCTCAGAGCCGGCCCTCTGGAAGAGCAGGTACCCACTTCCATGGGATGGGCTGGAACCTCTCCTTCCAGCTTTAGGGGGTCACAGAAAAGAGGATTTGGTCAATGTCAAACCACACACCCGTGAAAACCGAGTTATTTTTATTTAGTTTTCTTTATAGGGAGCGCAGAGGAACCTACGCTGACCTAAAATACTCCGACCAAGCTCAGATTTACAACCACAAGCAGACAAGACACTGACTCTTCAAATGATGCAGCTAAGAGAATAGCTGAAAAAAACCCCAGAAATTAAAATTATCTGAGCCAAACCAATCTGTCATTAAGATTTACAAAGGGACACAGTAACCAAACCAACTACCATGAAGTTTATAAACAGGTCGGGTCCCTCCTGGCCTCAGCAAGACACTCACTCTTCAAATGATGCAGCTAAGAGAACAGCTGGAAAAAACCCCAGAAATAAAAAATATCTGAGCCAAACCAATTTGTCTTTAAGATTTACAAAGGGACACAGTAAGCAAACCAACTACCATGAAGTTTATAAACAGGTCGGGTCCCTCCTTGCCTCTGCAAGACACTCACTCTTCAAATGATGCAGTAAGAGAACTGCATCATTGAGAACTGCATTCTGGGCTGAAAAAAGGCCCAGAAATAAAAAATATCTGAGCCAAACCAATTTGTCTTTAAGATTTACACAGGAACACAGTAACCAAACCAACTACCATGAATTTTATAAACAGGTCGGGTCCCTCCTTGCCTCGGCAAGACACTCACTCTTCAAATGATGCAGTTAAGAGAACAGCTGGAAAAAACCCCAGAAATAAAAAATATGTGAGCCAAACCAATCTGTCATTAAGATTTACAAAGGGACACAGTAACCAAACAACTACCCATGGTGCAATCTGATTATAAACTATATGAAGTTTATAATCAGATCAGGTCCCTCCTTGCCTCTCCACTTTACTGCTACAGGTGGCAGAGGAAACACATAATATTCCCACTCCTAACAAGGGTGTAGGAGAACCTCAGCCTGACCTGGCAAAATCCAACTGGATGACACACAGAACATACCCAGCTAAATTCTTTCCAATTTGTCTTTTTCCAACCCATTAATTTCCTTAAGATTTTTGCTGAGTCACACAAACAGAAGGAAAACACAGCACAAACAACTGTTAATTGCCAAGTGATAAAGAGATTTAGGGGAAAAAAGAAGATAAAAATCACAGTTGAGCGGAAGGAATAAAAAAAGCAGAGAGGAAATTATCTTTAGAACAGAAGAAGGAATAGCCAAAACTGCAATAAATGTGCTTATCATGAACTGAGTTACACAAGACAAATGTGTATTGAGGGGTATTTGAAAGGGTTCCTAAGCTTTCCTAAAGGAAAATATTCTTCAAACCCACTGTCAAAGTCCATTACAATCTGAAGCAATTATTGACTCCATAAGGCACCGAGCAGATGTGCAAAGTCTTGCACCAAAAATGAGTGACCAGACTGCAAAAAGTTTTGAAATCAAAAAGGGATCTCAATCTTTTGAGGACGATCATGGCTGAAAAAAATAAACAGGGAAAATCTGAATTGGCCCAGATGTGCAAGACTCCTGGTAAAAACCAGTAAGTTATCAGCTATTAGTAATAGCAAATTTAAGCAAATTAATGATATTTGGCACACTGAATACTGGGGCCACCTGTAAGCAGTGATTCATCTTCACCCTGTCCCTTGAACCCTGCAGAGCACCCAACGCCCACCCGAGTCATCACTTCGGCTTCATGAAACAAATGTGGCTCCGCTGAACTGTGGTGGCATTTCACCACCAGCAAACCAGGAACCTCTTCTCTGCTTTATTGCCTCTGAAAGACCTCAAACACCACAGGTGACAGCACCAGATGGGCCTCAGAAGTGATTTCCCTGAATTCCCATTTCCCCTAAATTTGGCAGGAAAACTCACTTTGGAAGGCAGCTGATGAGAGCAGCACACAGACACAAGGCAGAGGGATGTGCTGATGAACACAAACATCCTCCCCATCTTTCTCTGAGGCAGCCCTTGCAGGAATACAGAGATCTGAGGAGCGTGGTGGAGGAGGAATGAAACCAGAGGGATCCAAGGGATCCATTCCCAGCCTGTGCCCCAGGGCTGGGGAGCTGCCTCCTACCCACCAAATTCAGGCCACGCTCTGTTTTATCCAGCCTGCAGCCAGAGTTTTCCTTCAAGGAACCATTGTGCAAAGATGCATCATGATAACACGTGCTCCAAGGTGTTTGAACCAGCCTGTTCAGCAATGAACAAGGAAATTATCTTTCTTCTGCCTACTGAAAACCCTGAGTCAACTAAAGGCAGACGAGGCAGCCGGCGGCGCATGCAAATCCGCGAGTCAAGTCGGGGTGTTTGTGCTTACTCATATTTCACCACCTAGCAGACACTTTTCAGTCTTTATTTTTATAGCTGAGGTTTTCTAAAGATCAAAGGAGAATAGGGAAAAGGGCAAGTATGGAAAGTTTACATGAAAATTAAAAAAAAAAAAAAAAAAGGTTTGCATCTCATTGTTGAGATTCTCTCTTAATTAAAGCTGACATTTACAGGCAGGGAGGGACCACACATTCCAGAGCAAAAGTTATTTGACTAAAGGCTGCCTTACATGAGGCACCTGTACAGTTTGATGCATTTCTGTGTTAATAAGAGCATTCCAAGCTCTTTAACCTGGAGATTCACCATGCAACAGAGCTCTAAAAACCTCAGGCTGCTGGCAAAGTGCAGAAGGGTCACCAGTAATGCCAACACAGAATGAAAATGCTTTTTAAGCTTTTCTTTTTAACCTCCAGAAATATTACTGGGCAATGGTAAGACAAGGCCAACAAGGCCATGGCTTCCCCATCCACATTAGAGTTTAGTGGAAAAAGAAGAGGTAACATGAAGTGGAAAAAGAAGAGGTAACATGAAGTGTTTGTGAGGGTAGCAGAACCAGAAAGAATGCAAGGTTAAGGGATCTGGTATCCCCCCAATCACACTGGAAGAGCTGTCAAATGTCAGCTAAGAGAAAAAGGAGTAACAAGGGAGAAGACAAAGGGGAAAATGAAACATCTCCCTCCAGAAGAGCTCTCTTTTTCACAGGCACTCAGAATAGAGCTCTTTGTTTCTCTCTAGTGGCTGCCCAAGGCTGCTCCAACCACAGTAACCAGAGGATAGTGGGAACTTCAGCTCAGCAGAGCAGTCCTGGGGCCAAACCTTGATTCTAACAGGAGATGCCACAAAATGCCACAGGGGGCAATCCCAAAGGACACCAGTACAGCTGCTGACCAGCTAGCCCCAGCCCTTGGGAAAGGTTCACCAGTTTGCTGAAACCCCTGCACGACACAAGCTCAAGGTGCTTCCTTTCTCAAACCCACACTGGACACAAATCCAGCAGAGAGAGAGCAAAGGCTTCAAGAAATCAAATGCAGGAGCTGAAATTACCAAAAGCACTTGAGCATGGCAAAAACAAACCCACTCTAGAGACGGTTTTGGTGGACACAACTCATTTCCCAAGTGTATTCAGCAGCACCACACAGAAATTAGAGACCATTCCTATTGGGAGAGCTTTACTCCATCTGTGTCACAACAGACCACACTGGCTTCTTCACACATGGAAACTTCTACAGGACTTGGGTTCCCTGCAGCATCCCACTTCTGCACCAGGAATTTCACTGCTGATAGCTGGGAAAGATGGTTTTTGGAAGGGACCTTAAAGCTCAGCTCATTCCATCCCCACCATGGGCAGGGACACCTTCCACTGTCTCAGGTGGCTCCAAGCCCCGTCCAGCCTGATCTTGGGCACTTCCAGGGATCCAGGGGCAGCCACAGCTGCTCTGGACACCCTCAGAAGAAAGAAGAACTTCTTCCCAATATTATCCCATCCAAATCTCTCCTCTTTTATTTTAAAACCATTCCCCACTGCACTGTGTAAAAAAGTCTCTCCTCTTTTGTATAATACCCCTTCAGACACGGAAGGTCCTCCCTGGAGCCTCTCCCTTCTCCCCAGCCCAGAGCAGAGAAGCTCCAGCCCTTGGAGCATCTCCACAGCCTCCTCTGGACTTACTTGAACAGGTCCACATTTCTTCTGCTGAGGACCCTGGAGCTGGATACAATATTCCCAGTGGGATCTTTTCATTAAATGAGAAGGCAACACAGGAAGGATCATCTCAATATTTCCCTGCCAACAGCGGCTCAGGATGAAATCAGATCTTGCTAAAATACTCTCAGAGCTCGGTGGTGAAACCTCACTCACATTTCTGCACGAGTGTTTCAGGACTGCCACATTTCCTTACACTGCTGAGCTTTGAAATTTTACAGATTTTATACAAGGACACAACCCCTCATTTTGTTTTTTTCTTGGCATCTTTAGGTCTATTAGGAGAGGTGAAATACCTAGATGAGGTATACAACCAATTCTGCAGACCAGGCAACCCCTTCCCCATTATTTCAAGACAAAATAAACAGTAAAAAAGTGCAAAGCACAACAGCCACAAATTCAAATTATCCTGAATGCTCAGATACAATTCTGAACATTAGACCTGGATTCCTCAACAGAAAAACTAAGTATTGTAATCATGTTTTCCTTTAAAAAGAGAGGAAATGAGGAAGGCAGAGGTGTTCTGGAAATCACTCACTGCAGTTCACACCCCAGCACTCCTGTTGTGACACTACCAGACTTTTCCTTGCGTGCTCTTACAGATTTTCTACTTTAAAATTACTTGCACACAAATAAGCAACACATTCATTTACAGCTTAATGCAGCAAATTCCCTGAAATTTGGGATAATGCTCTTGTATGCTTTTCAGGGAGCCAGAGCACCCATGTGGACACTGGAAATAACAATTTCCACTTAAAATGCTGGCTGCCAGAATGAGTTTTTAAACTAACTTTCTGATTTTTCTTTTTTTAAGTCATTCCTTGCAAAACTACCTCTCTCACTCCTCTCGCCCATAAACAGGTTTTTATCTGAAGTGCCGAAGAAAACAAATCCAAATCAACTAGAACTGTACACAGGCTACACATCAAAATACATTAAACAACCAGAAAAAATCTGAAATTATATAATAATTCAAAATATTTAAATAATTCTTATGCTGATGTGGAAATTGATTTTTGCCAAGCTTACAGGACAAGTACAGGATCCAGAAAGTAGGAAAAAATGAAAAGCCCCAACATTTGTGTTAAAATGACTACCCTATACTTACAATCTGCAAATTAAATATATGATAAAAATGCCCTAAACACAGATATTTAAATAAATGCACAATGCTTTAAACATCAATTGTGAGTGGTCAAATGAATTGAATATTCAAAGTGATTTAATACATCCCACCAATATTAGTACACTTTGAGGGAGCTACTATCTATGGCTGTTTATATAGGATGCAGTAGCACCACAGCCACAAAAATTGATTTTACAGCTCAGTAATTAAATACTTTTTAAAAAATAAAAATACAAAGTGAAGAACACAGTTACCAATTGAATAGACAGAAGGCCTGTGAAAACGACAACCAGCGCCCTGGGAATCTGAAGAGCTTCCAAAGGAAGCCGTCAAGTTAAAATAATATTGAAACAGTTGACAAAATATAATAATGCACTTAGAAAGCTGCAAAAGACTTGGAAAAAATCTACACATAAGCATAGGTAACTGTGCCTGTTCATTAAACAATGAATGGCATTCCTACAGGCAGAATTAAAAGATTTCAGTGAAATATGACAGAGCAGGAGTAAAGCACCAGAAAATGCATTTCCATGAGGCTCAGGCATTTACATACCAAAAGAATGCAGCTCTCAGACCTTGCTCCACTTTATTCTCTCGCCCCAATAAGAGCTGTGCAATTCTAAAGCAGATGAAGATGTTTGTGAGAGTGAGACTGAATTAATATAAAACAGATCTCCAAGAGCAATGTCTGACAGCCACAGAACACAAACTCAGTGAGGTGACAACACTGAGGTGTCTGTCCATGACGTTCTCACACATAGAACACCACCTCAATTACAAATTAGAGCTGTTTATTTTAATAGAAATAAGAGAGCAGTTATCTGAGTGGTCTAATTCCACTGCAAGGGATGCATGATGATAATTATGGAAAAACATCAGACATCACAGCACTGCCTTCACCTCCAGCCTCACTGAGGCCTCATCACAGGAAGGTGAGTGAGGGAGGCAGCACTAAAAATCCATTCCTTCAGCCAGAAGAATACAAACAGCAGCCCAAGCAAATCCTGGGCCACATCCCAGCTCCAAAAACCCATTTAACAGAGTCCTCCCACTAAGCTGGTAACCAGTGATACTGCAGCCACCATATGGTACAACTCACATCACCCAGCACAACCAGTAGCTGCTACCAGCAAGGGTGAACACAGAAACAAGGGCATAAAACATTTTTTGCTGCAACAAATGAGCATGGAAGGCTTACACTTTCTGTGTTTATGAAAATCCAAATGCTTATATTTTTTAATTAAAAATTATTCTCTTAAAAAATTTTATTGTAACTAGGGAAGAAGGTCGTATCTTCAGAAGTGGTCAGCTTTCCAAGAGTTTGTCATCTAAAGGAAAATTTTCTCAGGTCCTCTCAATTGTTAAGGAAACAGGAAGCAAATTTCAGAAAGCCATTTCAACAGAGTAAAACAAGAGATAAAGATCTCTATTAAACTTGGCAGCAAAGACAGAAGCCACAGAGTATCAGTCTGAGCAACCCCTGGCCACCAGCCTGTCCCACTGGGGAATGGCCCACCACCCCAGCCAACCAGCTGAGGCTGCCCCATCCCTCTGGAAATGTCCCAGGCCAGGCTGGACAGGGCTGGGAGCAACCTGGGACACTGGGAAGTGTCCCTGCACCTGGCAGGAGGTGGTTCTGGATGGGCTGTAAGGTCCCTTCCAACCCAAACCATCCAGGGACTCCACAGCCAGGTGTGTGTGAGAGCAGAGGCAGTGAGTGAGAAACCAAAACAAGGCGCTGGTGGCATCCTCATCTCATTTAGGAAATAAAAACATGGCCAAGATAAAGGGAAATGAAGACCCCAAGTGCTGAGGATTATTGACAAGTCATTTGACAAAACCTTTCAGGGCTGGGCAGCAAAAGCTGCTTGAGTAGCGCAGGACACATGGTCACTTGTGTGTGGAATGAAAGTCACATCCACTTCAAATCTTGACCAAGATCCTGGAAACAAAGAATTCTCCAGTTCAGAAGTGTTTAAATTTAGAAAGCTGCACCTCACTGTGGTCCATGGGCTTTGGAAGTGCTGAGGATGTGAAGTGCATCCACCATCAGTCCCTCAGCCAAGCACGAGCAGGCACAAAGGTGCTGCCAGAGATTTACAGCCAAAGATCTCCAATCCCAGAGCAAGAGAGATCTCCAAGGAGCCCTGCCCAAAGTGTTACAAGATAAAACCCAGTGCCAACCATGTGTCTGACAAGTATCTCATAGCAGCAATGAGGGAATGATAAAAAAAGTCATTTAAATCCTGATGGTGTTAGCAAAAATTTTGTTTTGCACAAGTAACAGTCATCACTACCACAAATTAAACCAAATTAAAAATCATTCCATCTCAGTATTTCACTTGTCCTTCATTCTTTCAGCTTATTCCCTAACCCTTCATTTAATTCTTTTAAGACACTAAAGCTTTATTATATGAGATGTTCCAAGTTGCAGTCAGATTGATGTGGATGTATAGGTTGACCAGAAATCTTAACTTCTTAACTTTCCACAGCAAAACTCCATCCAGGTTTACCAAGACTGAGTACATTTCCTTGTGCTGCAAAAAAACTTTCCAGCATGCCAAGGAGAATGAGAATTATGCCTCTCAGAAGCAAAATATTTTACAATGGAATAATTATTAATGAACAAGGAAATAAAAGACATCACAACCACACACTAAAACACAGAGCCCTGTTTGTGAAGAAACCACCCAAACCAGCTCTACTGAACTATCCTGAATTTTTATTTTTCATTTCCAGCAGCTACCTGGGAAAATAATCTACATCCAAAAATCTCAACACCAATTCCCTCTAAAAATATATCTATAAAAATATAAAATCCCTCTAAATAGGCCCAAAAGGGCTGAAAAGAAAAAGCAATGAGTCCTCAGCTAACACATACTTTGGTTACTGCAAAATAGCTTCATCCCAAAAATCAGGAGGAGATATTTGCCTGAACTTCCAGGCTGCAGCAGTCAAGGCTCCCTTCACCACAAAGAATTAATTCCTAAGCTTGGGCACAGGTATCAAAGAGCCTTAGCACGTTGGCATAAGATGAATATTAACTGTTCTTGCTGCTAAAGAGCTTTGAAAATCCCCAACGTCACTCTCCTCTTTGCTTTTTCCACTGAAGGGGTAAAAGCAGAAAATATTTCACACTTGGTGATAATGCCCCAGCTCTGACAAATCAAAGATTTCACATAATTTATTTTAATAGTAGTGACAGCTAGCACTTCACACATTGGAAATAAAAGGCTGTTTCAAAGCCAAAAATCACTTAACAACATTAGGGACCTATTTGCTATGCCACAGAAAACGATGGTGGTGTTTTGTGAGATCCTGCTCATTTTTTGTGTGTTTGATCTGAAGCAGCATTCCCTAAAGCTCAGCAAACACCTGAAAAAGGCAGGAGGAGCAGAAATCCAGACACACTCCAAAGCTGATACAGAGAATTCGTGTCAGATCCCCCAGCAACATTCCCAAGCCCAGTTTAACACCAGGGATTCCTTTTCCAGCTGTCAATTCCCTAATGTGGATCCCCACAAAGGGACTTTGGGATGACTAGAATAACTGGTTTGGGGCCAGTTGAGGGCAAAACCCAAACTGTGGCTGCTGCCACCTGCCCAGGTGGCCCCAAGTAACAAATTCATGGTCACGTATTTTTGTCTCCATTAATGCCAGCAGGTGGATTTAATGTCCTGGTAAAATCCCAAGCATTCAGCTTATTTAACACAAATAGAAAATACCAATTTACCTTTTAAGTAATGGTTTTGAATTTTCCAAGTTGCTCACTTTCAAACATTAAGATATTTTTATTTTATTGTTTTGGTTATTTTATTTGGTTTTCTTTTATTATTTTTGGTTATTTTTCAGGGTAAAGCAGATAACTCACAAGCTGAAGCCCCTGCCAATGAGCTATTTCCACAAAAATCTGCCCAGCCAGGTCCTGCCTGGAGCCCAAATCCCTTTAAACAGCTTTTTGCTGCAGACAGGCTTAGGGGAAAGATACTGTCATTCTTCCAGGATCTCACTTTACTGGAGACCTTTTCAAAAGGAAATGGGTTAAATACTCAAAGGTGACTTTAAAAAGCATCTTCCAGAAGCAGGGTTTTTTTGCTCTTTTCCAGGAGATACCTCTGCTAGCTAAAGCAGTTCTAAAATGACTGTAAATTAAAAACTAATGCAGCATAGAGTAGAAAACATCCCATTTCTAAAATAAACCCCACACTATCAGATAACTCTAATTTTACTCATTAAAGAAACTGTGGGAAAGCTGACAGTGGGTACACACTGAGTCAAAAGCCCAGCACCTGAAACAGGAAGCAGAAAACTTTAGGGGGAGAAAAAAAAAAGTAGAAGTTGAACTGGAAAAAGTTTTCAGTGTATTTCCATTCCTTACTAGACCTGCCAGCTGCCCTCACTCTGATTCACATGATGTTAAATCCCTCTCACAACACTGAGCACCACTTAAATCACACTCACCACTGCCCCAATAGGTTGGCTCTTTCTGTGTTAAATCAAACTGCAGAATTAAAAATAATTAAACCTGTCTTATCAAAGTAACTCCTTTCACGATATAAAACAATTTTTATTAATTAGCTGAGAGAACAGCCCCAACCTAATTTTTCCATGAATATTAAAAATATTCTATATCCCTAGTAAAATATATTCATTCAAACAATTTTAAGCACCAATACATCATTAGAGGCTGAAGTGAAGATTTATGAAAAGCATTTTCAAATTCACAAATAAAAATTAGATACATCCATCTGAGAATTTCAAAACCACTTGTTTTGCCTGAAGGTAAAGAGCTGCCTGACCAATTTTGGGAGGATTTCAATGTACTATACCTTTAGACAGCACAAGGAATTCCTACTATGAATTCACAGTGTATCTAATCAAAATTTATCTCAACAGAAAAACTGAAACTCAGTTTTAAATCATCTTCTTAACACTTACATCTCTGCCTGCCAGGTGAGACATTTTCAAAGCCTGGTTAATCCTCATTTCCAGCTGAGAAAACAGAAAGAAGCTGAGAAAACATTAAGAATTATCTACTTTAAAAAAAAAAAAACAGCAAGTCAGATAGAGAACTAGGACCAAAACCTGCATTTCCAGCTCTCAGTGGCAGACACTGCCCACTACATCAGTGAAAATACAAACACTGAAATGTGTGTTTTGCCTTTAAAGGAAACAGCTTTAACAGCTTTAGGTAAAATTATGCTCTGAGTTCTCACAAACCCTGAATAGTGAAATAAGGCTTGAACTAAGCTCCATTTGCACTTCACACCTAGTGGGTCACTTGGAGATTTCTTCTCACCTGAAAGAGTCTCCTACCTCTTACCACCTGCATTTAAATGCAAATAAGAGCTTTCAAAAGCTTATCAAGCTCAAGAGGCGGCAAAGCAGAGCACGATAAGAATCCTCCAGGGAACACTGCAGAGTTTCCTTGCTAAAATGAACCAGTGCCCTGCCCAAGGGCTCCTTGTCCTTTGCTCCCAGGTGAGGACTCTGGACTCCTCTCTTCCCCACCTCCTCCTGAGAGCTGGCAGGAGATTCTGCCTCCTCCAATGGAGCCTTCCTGGTCAAACTGCCCTTGCCAAGAGGCAGAACCAATCCAGCTCGGCAGCAATTGGACTTTTATCTTTCCTTGGAGCCAGCCTGGCAGCTCAGCCTGGCGCACAGCTGGGTGGGTATCTCCGGCAGGGCAGGTGGCAGCCAGGGCAAGGCACCTGCACAGGTTCAGTCCCTCTCTGAGAGGACACTGTGCCCTCCAAGGCCAGGGCCAGACACGTTTTGTTCAGAGAAAAGGAGGCTCAGGGGTGCCCTCACCACTCTCTGCAGCTCCTGAAAGGTGCCTGTGCTCAGCTGGGGCTGGGCTCTTTCTGCAGCAGCACTGACACAACCAGAGCACACAGCCTCAAGCTGTGCCAAGGGAAGTTTAGGTTGGATATCAGCAATGAGTTTTTTACAGAAAAGGTGATAAAGTTCTGGAATGTTCTGCCCAGGGAGGTGGTGGAGTCACCATTCCTGGTTGTGTTTAACAAAGCCTGGATGTGGCACTGGGGGCCAGGGTTTAGTTGAGGTTGGGTTGGACTTAGTCTTTAAGGTTTCTTCCAACCTGGTCATTCTGTGAATTCAGATTTAGGAGGGAGGTACCTGCATGGAAACTGAAAATGAAGCATGGTACAGCCTTGCTCAATCAATCCCAGCCCCAAGGAGTGCCTTTGCTTTGATCATGCTTCCGGGAAAGAAAGAAGGGAGAAAAGAAGGGGAGAAAAGAAGGGGAATAATAAAATCAAAATATCCACAACCACCTTACTTCTGCCTCCTCCCAGCTGGCAGCAGTGGCCAGGATGAGTGTAACCCACAGCAGGTGCCTGGCTGCTCGTGTCCCCTCCTTTGCCAGCACCAGCCCTCTGCTCCGTGTCCCCAGGGACTCCTGGAACACCCAGCTCCCTGCCAAAGGCTGTCCCGGTGTGGGAGGCAGGACTGGGAGCTGTGCTGGTGCTGTCCCTGGGCTGGGCCATGCAGAGCAGCCTCTGTGACCGGGGCTTGTTTGCAGAACAAAGAGCTGCTTCACAGGCACTCAGGAGCTGTGTGTGTTGTGAGCAAGCAGAAAACACTGGCACAAACCTCAGAGCACACAAACCTCCTCATGCACGGAACAGATAAAAGGAGGGAAAACCCAAACAAAACCAAGCCAAGACAGATGTGAGGGCTCTGAAGGAGAAGAATCTTATTAACAACACACAGACCCACACTGGGGTCCTACAGCTTTTCCTGTCACAAGAACAAAACCAAACCTGCAGCACCAACCAATACCCTGAATTATGAAGTTATTTCAAAACCAAAGGTGCTTGAATAATTTTCCCCTTTAAACACAACCAGAATGTTGACCAACAACAACCCAAATTTTAAAACTTGGGATTTTAAAAGGGTGTTAATTTAAAATGTGCCCAAGATTGGAGCTGCCTTATGTGGCTGAAGCATCCACCCACCCAGCCCAGCATCCAGTCCAGGTGCCTGCAGGAATAAACTCCCACTGTTAAAGGTCCAAGCTGTACCCCAGCACAAACTTCATCCCAGTAAATCTGCCTCTGAACAAGCAGCTGCCCAGCAGAGCACAAGCCTCGGATGCACTGAATAAGCTGCCTGGTGATAAAAAGTGCAAAATATACAGACAGAGCCAATATTCCACAGTTAACAGCCTGGTATTTTTGTTTTAACAGCCACCTCAGTAGTAAGACCAGCCAAATCCATAGGCAACTTAGCACAGAAAATCCAAGTTACCCTCCCTCAAACCACTTCTGTTCTGCCATCCAGAACTGCAATATCCAACCAGTGAACTTTAGAGTGAGGTTTTTCCTGCCTCTAAAATACATAACCCAGAGCATTTTGTTTAAAATGTTTTTACTATCTCAAAGATTCTACTCAAAAGCTCGTAAAACAACGACTTTGCATTTTTGTATTTCTACTTTCCTTCTATTTTATTTCAGTCTGTATTGACCAACCAGTTCCCTGGTAACATATGCTTTAACCAGCCTGCACAATATCCCTGTAACTTTAATTACTATTGTCTCTGAAATGAACAAACTGAAGTAGCTAATCTCAGTTTTTTAAGGAGATACCACCCCAGAACTCACATTATGAGGACACTTCAACTGCAAAGCAAATCCCAGATTCTCTAGATGGGCATTGCTTTTGGAAGTATAAAAAACCCATCAAAAAAAAAAAGGCAAAACCTGAGAAAAACAGAAACAATAAAAACTTCACCATGTTTGAATTGCACCTTACACCGCTATGACTGCAGGACCTCCAGAGCAATGTTTATATTCCATACCCAGACAGTGCTGGCCGTAGGGCAGCTGGTGAACTGGTTTATTTTGGCTACAGCAAAGCATAGCCTTGCTCCTCGAAAGCAGCAGATGAACTCTCTGCTCCCAAATCAGCCTTTGGGCACTTGTCACATGGACCAGACCACATCCAACTTTACTCTCCTGGCTTCACACTGCTGTTAACCTACTAAGAGTATATTTAAATCAGATATTAGCAAGAAATTGTTCTCCCTGAGGGTGCTGGCACAGGTGCCCAGAGAAGCTGTGGCTGCCCCTGGATCTCTGGAAGGGTCCAAGGCCAGGCTGGATGGAGCTTGGAGCAATGTGCGGTAGTGGGAGGTGTCCCATGGCAGAGGGTGGAAATGGATGGGCTTTAAGGTCCCTTCCAACACCAACCATGCTGCATTTCTGTGATTCCAACCCATCCTGCTTGGCTTTCAGGGGATAAACACAGAAAGCAGCCACGGAAAGCAGGCAGATACACAGGCAGCAGCAGCAGCTTTCGCAGGGACGGACACACGGACAGACGCGGGCCGGGCAGCACCGGGGGCCAGCGGGC
>JAXCLO010000013.1:20729314-20740370 GCA_035583995.1 Arremon aurantiirostris
GACCCCCGGGACGGCTCTGGCAGCGCTGCGCTCCGCGGGCCGGGCCGAGCAGAGCCGAGCCGGGCCGGGCCGGGGGGCGGCCGCAGGGCCGGGCCTGCGGGGGCGGTCGGACCGGGCTGCCGCAGGGCCCCGGGGTTGGCGGGGTACGACTCACCTGGGGCCCCCGGGGATCGGTGGCCGCCAATCTGCCCCGATGAGAGCTGCGGGGGAGGTATCGGCCTTCTCTGTAGAGTTATTTGATCGCCGAGAGCGAAGTTCCTCCTCTGGTGGAATGAATGGGCTCTGGCTCCTCTTTAGATCTGGGTCAACAAGAATCACATGGAAAACATAACGTGGTTAAAAAAAAACAAAAGAAGGTAAAACCACCAGAAACGAGCGTTTGTTGCCCATTAGTTAAATAAATGCACGGACCTTAGGGCAGCGAAGCGGCTGCTGGGCTGTCACACAAACCCCATGTGCTTTTCTCTGCAGCCTCCCAGTCCCTCCAACACTTTTGTGCTACCATTTTTCGTCCTTATCTTAATTTTCTGCTGATGTGCTGCCCTAAGCAGTGCTGTGACACAGGCTGATGCGGGCAGTCACACCAGGAAGGGTTAAGTTAAGGTTGGTGAGCGCCGTGGGTGTGCTCTGAGAGCCAATTAAATATGTTGCAACCTGTTTTAACTTAGTAATACTTCTTTTAAAAAGTCTCATTGTATTAGGTTGGGACAGACCGGTCAGCACCGTGGTGTCGCGAAAGCTCCACTTGGGTACTGAGCTGTCCGATTTAACTGGACACCGGAATTTCAGGATGATCTTCTTGCTTGATGCGTTTCTGCTGCAATGACACCCGCAACCACCTCATTGAGGGCTTGTTTTGGTTTGTTTCAGGGTGTCCCTGCAGCATGGCAGTGCAGTGGAGCGGTGGCCACTCCTGCTCCGTGCTGTGCCTGACGGTGAGCACGGAAGGGCTGGTGGCCTCCGGCGCGGAGCGGGGCGAGCTGGCGCTCTGGGACGGGGCAGGCTCGGCCGTGGCTCAGCTGCGGCTCCCGCAGGCGGAGGACGTGACCTCGGTGGTGTTCTCGGCCCGCCGGCCCAGCGCGCTGTACACGGCCCACGGAGAGACCATCAGCGTGCTGGATGTGCGCTCCCTGCAGGAGCCCCTGCAGCGCTTCCACGTGAACGAGGAGGAGATCAACTGCCTGTCGGTGAACGACGCCGACAGCTTGCTGGCTGCCGCCGATGACTCGGGGGCCATTAAGGTTGTGGACTTGGAAAGCAAGAAAGTCAGCCGGTCCTTGAGACACTCCAACATCTGCTCGTCTGTTGCCTTCCGACCTCAGCGGCCTCAAAGCCTGGTTTCCTGTGGACTGGACATGCAGGTGATTTGCATACATGCGCACGGTTGTTAATGAAGTGAAACAGTAATTAGCCACCTGTGCAGTGAGGCACCCACAGACTTTCACCGAGCACGAAGGCGTTCAGCCTGCAGTCACTGGAAAGCTCCCTCACTATTCTGAAGTAGTTTTGGGGCTGTTTGTGCTGTGTTCCACTCTGGAACTTCTGCCCTGTTTTTACCTTCATTGATATTTACAATTCAGAAGTGAGTGGAGTGAGGGGAAATCAGAACACACTGCAAAGCTCACTTGTGCTGTATTAGCTCTTTGCTGGACTGAGCAAAACCAGCAGCTGTCCCTAGGGATCTGTGGTGGCTGCAGATGAGATGCAGAGGATGGTGAGGAGAAGGCACAGTGCTTGAGGCAGGCAGGTAGAGCAGCATCTTCCCAGGTGAAATGTATCACTGTGAGGACAAGTGGTTTGTGTCATTTATCCTTTGTTCTGTTAGCATCTTGGAAGCATGAAATGTTCTTTGCCTTTTAAACCTTCATATTCTCATCAAGAGGAAACTTTGTCCTTTGCATTCTGAGAAGAGCCATGCTAGGAGTTAAGCCCAGAACAGATATTTTTCAGTAATTTCTTTCCAGTGGTTGAGGTCTGACCACATTCCTGGTTTAGCCTGATATGAAAACTGTCACTTCTCAAAGGTTTCTGTGGTTCCAGTGGTGTCAGGGTGAAGTTTGTGTGATAGTTTTGAGCAGTTTCACCCTCTGCTCTTGAAACCAAAGTACATCTCACATCCATTAGAGCAATTACATGCTGATATTTAGTATAAACTGTATTTTTCTGTGTTAAAGCCATGATGATAAATCCTGTTTGGGAGGAGTAAACACTCAGTCCCTCAGCTGGCTTAATTTTGGTCCCTAAAGTGCAGATACACAAGCTTGTGGCTGGAAACTTTTAATCAGAATTGTAAACATTTATGTACAACTCAGTACAAGTGAGCTGATAATTTTTTGTGACTTTTTAGTATTAGTTTCATTTATTGTAGCTCAGCAAGTTGTTTTTTTGGTGAAAGTCAGTATCCCAAAACAGGATTTCATTAGTGTGTTTTTGTACAGTGAAAAGAGCATCATTCTGCACTGAGGCTGCATTTAAGATCCATCATTTCCCAAAGAGGAGCTTAGCTGCAGAACTCTGAAGCCCTGTGCTGCACCATGCCTTTGGACAAGTTATGAGCTCTACAAAACATGTTCTGGGCTTGTCAAACCCTCAGGGAAGCCATGGTTGATGAGAACTGAAATTCAGGTTGCTGGAGTTCTTTCAAGAGTTTTGATAAAGCAGGGGAAATGCCATGAGGACAGAAAATACTTAGTTTGCAGAAAACTCTTCAGCAGTTGATGGATTCATCAGATTGTTGCAATCCTGTCTCTGATGAAAACAGGAGTATTTTCTGTAAGCATCACCCAGCCCCTCTGCTTTACAGTAAATCACAGTTGTTGTGGAGGTCGTTTTAGTGCAGCAGCAACAGAGTAGCTGAAACAGGAAAGTGACAGGAAATATGTTTCAGATGGTTTAGTGTGATTTGGATCCCAGAAATGCAGAGCCAGGCTCTTTTGTGAACTAAATTTAAAGACTCCTGTACTTCTTATTGGTGATTACTACTGAAGGAGTATGTTTATTAATAACAAATTGAAGCTTAGCTTTATGAAGCAAACAGTACACCAGTGCTGCATTAGACTGACTTGTGCTTTTTGATCTGTTGGCCTTGAGAATGCTCATTTTCAATTCAGATCCTACAAAAGTCTTGAGAGCATTATTTTTAATTGCTCAGTATAAATCTGTAGTGCTTGAATTGCTGTACAAGATTCTTCACTGGGGGCTTGGAAATGGGGTGGCATTGGAAAAAGAAGTCTAAAAGTACAACCTGCCCCATCTCAGTAGGTAAAACATGCCCTACTCCATAGCACAAACCAGATCTACCCACTGGATATAAAAATAAATACAAATATGCCTGTTTAAAAACCACAGCCTCAACTGCTGTTTGCCTTTTGCTGTCCCATTTTTCAGACACATTCGTGGTAGTGACTATTATAGGCCAAGTAGCAGAGACAGAAATGCAGAATGATAATGATCTCTATTCACTGCTAGGGTTTCCCTGTCCCTCCTTCTCAATAATTGATGTGCAGGATGTCATGATTACTACTGCTGAGATGAATGCAGAAGCTTTTAGAGCAGTGTTTGCATCTCTTCCGTGGTCTAAAGGTCTGAGTCATTGACTGCAGAGTGTGGTGGTGGGGCTTTGGAAAGCAGGCCAGAAGGATTTGCTACATTTATTAGGGCAAGTTTAACCACACACCTTACACCCCTTGGAGTCACACACAGCCTTTGCTCTGCTAGGACAAGAACTGTGGTTGCTTATTTTACTATTAAACATCCAATTTGAAGTAAAACACACAAACAATTGATTTTCTTCCCAGGTGATGCTGTGGAACCTGCAGAAAGTTCGTCCCTTGTGGAGCACAAACCTGCAGGAGTGTGAGATGCAGGAAGAGAGCCCCCAGTCAGCTGGGCAGTTCTTCAACCCACCTCTTGCACATTCCCTGTCTGTGGCCTCCTGTGGCAACATCTTCAGCTGTGGAGCTCAGGATGGTAAAATCCGAATATTCCGAGTCACTGGGGCCAGGTTTGAGCGTGAGCTGGAGTTCCAGGCTCACAGCCTGGGAGTCTCACAGGTGCTCTTTATGCCTGAGGGCTACTGGTTGTTGTCTGGAGGAAATGATGGGAAAGTCTTGCTCTGGGATCTCAGCAGCAACGTTGGGAAGCAGCAGAAAAGTCCAGCAAAATCTCTGCACAGGAAAAAGGCCCAAGCAGCTGCTTGCAGCAGAAAAGATGGGAAGCTCAACAAAGCAGCCTCCAATGAACACCCTGCAGTTGTGCCAAAGCTCAGCATTGAGCATGGAGAGAAGGTGAACTGGCTCTCGTGTGCAGAGATCAAAGGCTCCAGGAGAGTGTTGGTTGCTGACCAGAGCAGCTCTGTATCAGTCTATCCATTGCCAGAACCTTAAGGCACCCAGGTGCTTACAGAATCTGGGGGATAAAACCACTTCTGAGAGCCAGTTACATGCACTGACAGTGGCCTGGACAGGGAACTCCTCTGGTCCCTGGGAGGGGAAGGGGATTTGCTGTGCACTCCTGATGTCCCTGGCCTCGTGCTGGTTCTTTGTGGCTGTTGTGCTCACAGCCACTCTCTCTTGCAGGGTTGGCAGCTTGCTGCTTGAATTTAAGTGAAACGGGTCTCTATATTTAGGGGTAACATTGGTTCATGGCTAAGCTGACGTAATTAAGGCTGGAGGAGAAAATTAGTGCTCAGGAGACACCCACAGTGCCAAGTGAGGCTGCTGAGCAGCAGCAGGGCTGTCACTGGCTCAGCCCTGTGTGCTTTGGGCTGTTGCAGTGCTCTGTGTGACTTCTCCCACAAAGCTGTGTCCCAGTTGGCTTAAACTGGGCATGGTGGAATCTGGTTTTCATCACACTCTGTCAGCAGCTGCATAGACTAGAGATGCATCAATTAACAAGTAATCAAATGAGTTTCCCTGTGGTAGCCAACTGAATTTTTTCACTGCAGCAAAAGAAGGAGCAGGGGAACTGTGACACCTGTTTGCTGGGTCAGCTGTCAGTTAGTTGTGTATATCAGGGAAAAAGAACTATTACACTTGTCTTAATAAATGCTTTCTCTCTCACTCTTTCCTTGTCCTTAGAATCACTCTGATAGTGCCAGACTCAAACAAAATTGTGTCCAAAAGTTTATTGTACCCACATCACAAGGTGAATATGAAGGGTCAAAGGCACAGCTTCTCCTTACCCAAATACTTCCTGTCTTCCCAAAGCTTTGAAACACAATGAGCTTGCTAGAAGTCTCCCTTCATTTCCACTTAGGAAGACTTAATGTTACAGCTCTGGGCATGTTCAGTTTATGCTGGATTTCCCATGAATTGGGCAAATAATTTTATAAAAGGGGATTTTTCCTGGGTTGTCCTTATCCTGTCACAGAACTGAATTCCTAGTGCTGGCTGAGGACCTGCTGCACAGGTGGGAGGTTTGGGTTTGTGCTGCTGTGTTTCACCAACTGGGCTGTCACCAGACTCCTACTATATTGGAAAAATTTCCAGCTCTTTTTTTTTTTTACTTACCCATCTCTGGAAAATCATTATCTGGTTGTGCTGCCTCTCTCCACTTTTTATGGAAGAAATTCCAACTGTCTTGGTTTTGCTCAAAGCAGCTCCCTGCAACCAAACACAACTCATTCTCATCCAAATCAGATTTTACCTTCATACCTTTTTAATTAAAAAAAACAAAGGCAATCTGCTTGTACAGCCTTTCCCAGCAGGAGACTTTGGCCCAAGACATGATCTGGTGGGCACGACAGCAAATTGAAGCCAAAACACAGCAATAAAATAAAAAAAGCAGAAAATTGTGGTTACTCCCTTTTGTGTTAGCTGTGAATTAGTTCACCTGTGAAGCCATGGGGTCGGTGGGGCAGAGGAAGGGGCTGTGTGGTTCAGTGTGTGACATGTCCATGGACGTGTGTTGGTGCATCCATGACCTATATTTGGATATAGAGGCTATAAAAAGCCTGGAACAAACAACCTCCTGCAGGACTCGGATCCCCTGTCCCTGCTGCCGGCTGCAGGAGAGGGGAGCGAGCCCACTCCAGCTTTCATTCCTCCTCTTGGTGTTCTCCAGGACGATGGCGAAGGGCAGCATCTCCCTGCGCTCCCTGAACGAGACCCTGAACAGGTCCTGGGGGGCTGGGGAGGGACAGGGAGGGCTGGGACATGGGACACCACCAGGGTAACCTGGGCTTCTCTGGAAACTCCTGTGGGCAGCAGGGTGGGGTGTAAACGGGGAGAGAGGAGCTCATGAACAGGCTCAATCTCTCATTCACCCATTGGGGAGGAAAGAGGGACAGAGCCACCAGCTCCATGGTGTGTTCATTCCCTGGCTGCCATCCTGGCTGTTTGCTGCAGGATTTGAGCAGTTGCTCCATCACCCATGGGCTGCAGCTGCATGAGGGCACTTGGGCTGTTCAGCCTGGAGGAGACTGAGGGGAGACCTCACTGAGGTTTGCAGCTTCTTCATGAGGGGGGACAGACAGACACTGATCTGTGTGGGGACCAGTGACAGGACCTGGGGGAATGGCCTTAAGCTGTGTCAGGGGAGGTTTAGGTTGGATATTAGAAAAATGTTCTCCCAGAGCGTGGTTAGGCACTGGAGAGGCACCTCAGGGAATGTCACCAAAGCTGCCAGGGCTCAAGAAGCATTTGGGCAGTGCTCTCAGGCATAGGGTGGGATTGCACAGCCAGGAGTTGGATTCTTGTGGATCTCTTCCAACCCAGCATATTCTGTGTTTCTGTGAAATTCAGGCTTGCTGTTCTAATTGGAGATTTGAGGTGAACTTCTGATTTTCAGACCATGCCTCAGAGTCTGGAGGGTTCAAAGATAAGGAGTAAGTGGTTATCATGAGCAAAAAAAACCCCCAAGAATGGATCTTTCTTAAAAGTTTAAGGAAAGCAAATCACCATCACTGGGGAATCAGGAGATGCTGATTCACCCTCCATTTCCAAAGCCTGCACTTGGCAGAGGAACGTGACCAACAGGTTCATGGACTTCCTGAAAAACAATCCAGCCTCAGCTGCCCCTGCTGGCACTGCTCCGTGCTGGGCTGTGCAGCAGCAGGCACCAGTGGGGGTGGCTCAGAGCAGACATAAAGATATGAGCATGGATATTCAGGAAAAACAGTCAAAAGAGGGTCTGAAATTAGCAGCAGTTAGAGGCAGGCAGGATACTGTCCCTGCTGTCTGGATTTTCACATTACTGGGAGGGAGGTCAGGCCCTGGCACAGAAGCTGTAGCTTCCCCTGCATCCCTGGAAGTGTCCCAGGCCAGGTTGGATGGGGCTTGGAGCAACCTGGGATAGGGGAAGGTGTGCCTGCCCATGGCAGGGGGTGGAATGAGTTGGGCTTTAAGGTCCTTCCAACCCCAACCATTCTGAGATTCTGTCATATTACATTTAAAGGCAAACTATGCAGTGTTGAGATATTTAAAAGTCAAATCAGGTGTCAGACATACAAGTGTGGTTTACCTGCAGTGAAAAGGATCCCTGTCAAGAGTATCCCAGCTGATGGGATGCAGTACTTCTGCTCAGGAAATGAGTGATGATATGTTGACAGACAGACAGCTACCAGGCTTGGAAAGAAACTGCTCCTCTTTTTGAGATATTGCTCATATTGTTGGTTCACCTACAGCCTGGGTGACTCTGATTCACACAATGGTGAACACAAAAGTAGCTACTGGAGAGCTGACCAGAGGCAGAAACAGTGAAACAACTCCTGAAAGAAAAAAGTGAAAATTAATTCTGTGGGAAACTGCTTGGAGAAGTGTGTGTCTAACATACCATGGAGTGAGAAAATGGGGAGAGCTTGGAGAAGTGTGGGATGTTGCACTGGCCTGGAAAATCAAACCCACAGAGTGACAGCTCCAAAATGTCATTTTTTGTAAATGCCTGAATAGCAGAAATAAGGTTTCACATAGAACCACACTTGCAGAGAATTGGGAATGCTGGAGCTTCTACTGCATGGCTTCCAATTATGTTCTGTGTGCTAATGGCAGGAATTTGAAAAGCTTTCTGGTAAAGAATGGGGATGTGGTTTGTGTGTACACTAGTCAGAGTTAGAGGTCACTGACTTAGTGGTAACTTCACTTACACTAAAGGAAAAAGTGTTCAGAGGTCATGATGGAAATGAAAACAGGAGGTTTAATCCATTTCTTCCTCTTTTCATTCCAAACTTAGATCAAGAGGCAGCAGCACTCAGTCTATCAGAATTCACTTACAGCTGTGGGAATTCAGTGTGGTATAAATGAACAGACATTTTTAGATTCAAAATAGGCAAATGCTGAAATGTTTGTTGCAGGTGCTTAAAAATACAGAAGATTAATTTACAGACAGACAATTAAAAAATGTTTAAGAGACAAAACTGGTCAAATAGTAAAGCCTTGGACTGAAGGCTGCTGAGGAACTACTGCTGCACTGAGAGTAGCATTAGTGATGAGATCTTAGATAACTTCACTCTTACTTGCAGAGGAGGAAGTTGGAGAATGGGCTGTGAGGAAGCTTATTTACCATGATAAAAAGCTGCAAACCAACAATTCACCGGCAAGAACATTCATTATCTGACAGCCCAGCTCTGAAAGTCATTCACAGCAAACCCCAACTCACCTCACCTCAGTTTCTGCACTTGCTCTCTCTGTGCTGACAGATTCAATCCAATTATGACACATCAATCCTTCCTGTTCTTCTCAACTCCCTACATTTCTACATGTCACCAGCTTAGTTTTCCAATTAAAGTTCTATTTTTGTCCCAAAATTCTTGCTGAAGCAAGAGGAGTGCTACACCAGAAAGAGGAACTTCACCAGGCTGCAGAGGAAGCCTCTAGCCTCAGGAAACAACAGCAAATCGTTAGACGAGGATCTGCACAATCGGCCAGACAATGAATTAAGGTCGGGGATACTTAGTAAAATATGCCACTGTTGAAGTCTTTATTTTCTCCTCATTCAGGCCAGCTGCAGACAGAATCCAAAGAAGAGTTTGGTTGGAGAAGGAGGAGGCAGGAATAGAGGCAGGCAGGGAGAGGGACGAGTTACTGATAGGAAAAAATGGCATTTTGGGTCCATCTCTTATGACAACAGGCATTAAAATACCATGGGATACATGTCAAAGAATGGAAAAATATTTGAAGGGTTTTGTTTTGGCTTTTTATCTTTTAATGTCATCACCAGCCGCTGTGTATTTTGTGCTTACAAAAAGATCATCCAAAGATACAGGTAATAAAGTGTTTAACACAGGTAGGTCACAGAAGCAGTGGAGCAAACTAGGAATGAAAGAAGGAAAAATCTGTAGGTAATAATATTTGCTGATAGTGTAGTTATTGTTAGCTGATACAGCCTGAAGTTTTGCCTGTAAAATAAAAAGCAAAATCACAAAAAATTCTGTAAGGAGTAGGTGATGCTCTGCTAGTAAATCACTATTGACTACACAGTACTGAGATAGTTGTTTAGTGCTTAGGAATGAACTTTGAATTATTTACATTAGCTTTCAGATCCTCAGGATTCTCAATAACACAGCTCCATGACAATCAGGTAACAGGAAAATGTGGAGAAAACTATGTTTGTAAAAAACACCCACAGTGACAGAAGCCCAGGACATCCTGTATCTCCAGAAAAGAGAGAAATGAGTACAAAAATAAATCCTGGCATTCCCTTGTACCTTGTCTCAGCACAGCAAGTTCTTTTAAACAAGGCAGTTTTCTTCAGCAAAAGTGGAGTGGCTTAAAAGTCAAAACCTCATCTTTATAATTTACAGTTTTAAATAGGAAAAACCCCAACAGATACCAAATAATGAAAAAGCAGTTAATAAATACAAGCTTTGAAGTAGTTTTTCACAGTCATTCCATGGAAGGACAGTTCCATTAAAAAAAAAACACTGCGGGTGGCTTGTTTATTATTTGTATAATTTTTAACCAGAGGAGTAATGAGAATTCTGCTCAATGTTAAATGAAAATGGTTAAATGAAAATGAAAATGACATTGCAAATAAAAGCATAAATCACCTCAAAATGTGCTAGAGAAAAACCTATGACACTGATAATGCATGTGGTAGAGAGCCACAGATGTATCTACATACTAATTTTGCAGCTGTATTTGGAGATGTCAGGATCTCTGCATCAGGAAACAGCCAAAAAGACATGACAACAAACCTTGACTTTTAGTGCTGTTTACTCTCACAAACCACGGGAGGACCCCCAGAACGGGGTCTGAAGCCGTTCACAATGCAATGCCAGAGCAGAAAGCCCCAAATCCCTCTGACATTCCCTCACTGCTGTTTTCCACCGCCCAGAGTAGAGAGCAGGCTGCTGTCCCTGGAGGCTCGGTTCGCTCAGCTGGACTCCAGCCTGCAGAGCCTGGAGCTCGAGTTTGACCGGCAGGAGGAGATGCTGGAGCAGGACCTGAGGCGGGATGGGCCCTGGGCACCTGCGGCCAGGTGAGCTCGGCCAGGGAACAAACCGGGGAAAACGCTAATCACTTGGTTTTAACATTTTTTCAAGATTAATAGTAATAAAATGGTTATAAAAATAGTAATATGAGTAGTAATAATTTGGACAATTTGGATTAGGGCAATATGAGACAATAGAAACAAAGTTACAGACAGTCCATGTACCTTTTCTAGGCAACATAAGCCCGAAAAAGGACACACATTAACAGAGGATTAACCTTAAAAACAATAACCTGTTGCATATTCATCCATCTGCGAAAAATGCGTACTTTATTTTTGCCTTTTTGCAAATATTAAAATGAATATTTATATGGGTTGTGTTAGAAAGTAATGCTGTACTAATTCTCTTAAGTAGTGTGTTAAATATAGTTTTAGGTTATAAAAAAATGTTAAAATAGAAACGATGCTATGTAAGATCCTTTTTTTAAAGAAAGAACTCGCAGCAAGATAGCAGCCACAGGACACCTAAATCTTTCAGAGAAAAAGAAATTATTGCCCTCTTATAAGAAGAAACAAACTTCTTCCTGCCTTGAAGGTGTTGTTGGGATTCAGAGGAAGAAGTTGACAATGACCAGACAGAATCCTGTATTTGAATGGAATTTATGCATCATGTATGAGGTGTATGAAT
>JAXCLO010000013.1:20740470-20750887 GCA_035583995.1 Arremon aurantiirostris
ATCATGTATGAAGTGTATGAATATGCAATGGGCTATTGCTTTTAAGGGTTAATCCTTTGTTAATGGGTGTCCTTTTTTGGGCTCCTGCTGCCCAGAAAAAGGTACCCGGACATCTGTAACTTTTTGTCTCTTGTCTCATATTGTCCTAATTCAACTTGTCCAAATTATTCTAATTGTATTACTATTTTTATAACCATTTTATTACTATTAAACTTTTAAAATTTTAAAAACAAGTGCTTGGCGTTTTTCACACATCTCATACATGATGCATAAATTCCATTCAAACACAGGACTCTGTCAGGTCAGTGTCAACTTCTGAATCCTGACGGCTCTTCAGGGCTGAGCGAGGCAGGAAGAAGTTCATTTCTTCTGATAAGAGAGCAATAAATTCTCTTTCTCTGAAAGATTCAGGTGTCCTGTGGTTGCTATCTCGCTGCAAGTCCTTTCTTCAAAAAAAGTATCTTCCATAGCATAGTTTCTATTTTAACATTATGTTATAACCTAAAACTATATTTAACACACTACTTAAGAAAATTAACACAGCATCACTTTCTAACATAACACATCTAATATTCATTGGAATATTTGCAAAAAGCAAATCATAAAATACGCATTTTTCACAAAAGCAGGGAGCAAAGCCAGGGAGCAGAGCCTGGCTCCAAGCCCGCCCAGCCTTGGGCACTGCCGGGCCCGGGGTGGCCACGGTGTCCCGGGCTGGGCATGGCTCCCCGGGCCAGGCTGTGCCAGGCTGTGCCAGGCCTCAGCAGCCCCACAGGGAAGGATTCATCCCTCCCATCCCACCTAACGCTTCTCCCTGGCTGTGGGAAGCCACTCCCGCCCGACCTATCACAACAGCCGAGCCCGCCTTCCCTCTGAGGACTGTGTCTCCCAGCAGGCTCGGCGGAGCAGGGGGAAGCGCAGAAGGACGAGACAGAAGAGGAGGAGAAGAAGGAAGGAGGAAAGGAGAAGGAGGAGAAACAGGAGGAGGCGGAGCCGTGAGGCGGGCGGCGGGAACAGCTCCTGAGTGAGGGGCGGGGCGCAGCGCAGCCGCCATTGCGGGAGCCGCGGCCTTTGGCGGCCTCCGGAGCGGTGGGTGCCGAGTCCGCGCTGGGGCCCTCAGGGGCTGGGGGTGACGGGGCCGCAGGGGACCAGGGGCCCCCTTTCCGCTGGGCGCCGACCTCCTGGGGGCTGTTTTTTTTGTCAATAAAAATAGCGGAAATAATAAAACTCGCCTTAACGTTTATTTGTCTCCATGGAGAGTTCTCTGTGAGGAATGGCAGCCTTTTTTTCTAAGGGCCTCCTGTCTTTGAAGCTGCCTGTTTAAGAAGCCTGTAGCTTAAATATCAGTGGTTTTTTTAGTTTGCTGTATGTGTCTTTTGTTTTCTCTCCCACAGTATTGCTGAGCCAAGTGGAAAAATCCTGTGAGAGACAGATGACCCCCACAGTTTCAAGTCATACAAGAAGGTGCTGAAGTTTTGATTCTTCATTTATCTTAAGAAAAAAAGGAATTTTAGCTTTGTAGTTCTAGCTTAAGCAAACAAATGAATGAGGAAGAAGCTGCTCTGCTATGGTGTATTTCACCTTCAGAATAAGCTGGAAGCAAGCTTGTGCCAAAAGCTGCTCTCAAAGGATGTGCCTATACTGAAAAAATTAGTGAATGGAAGGTGAAGGTGACTGGAGTAACATATCCAGCATCTCTTATCATAGATAAGGAGAAGAGGGGAGTAACAGTATATGTGCATATACTGAAAAAATTAGTGAATGGAAGGTGAAGGTAACTGGAGTAACATATCCAGCATCTCTTATCATAGATAGAGAGAAGAGGGGAGTAGCAGAGATGGCTGGAAGAACTCTCACCTTCTTTTCCCCCTTCTCCTTACCACCTCCTTGCTACCCCCAAATAATCTGTTACAGCTCACAGGAAACTGCAGTAGGAAAACCTGGTACAGTGTTTCCATGAGTTCTGTAAAGCTCTGCTTCTTCCTCAGGAATCTTTCAGGCCCTGAGAAAAGCAACCACTTAAGCAGGCTTCTAAATCCACTAACATTTTCTTGAAGTAGCTGTAAAACATTTTGTATTTTCCTTTTATGTTTTACTTCCCATAAGGAACCTAAATGTTTCTTTTTGCTTTCAGGCCCTGATGTTGTCCTAGTGCTGTTCCTCTGCCTCGAGCCAGCATGTCGAAGAAATCCAAGGCCCCGCTGTCCTTGTCCGACTGCCTGTGCCAGATTTGCATGGAGATCTTTGTGGAGCCTGTCACGCTGCCGTGCAGCCATACCCTGTGCAATTCCTGCTTCCAGATGACAGTGGAAAAGGCCAGCCTTTCTTGCCCCTTCTGTCGGCGTCGGGTTTCTTCCTGGGCGCGGTACAACACCCGCAGGAACACTCTGATCAACTGGGAGCTCTGGGAGAAGATTCAGAAGGATTACCCGGAGGAGTGCGAGCGCAGGATGAACGGACAGGATTTGGATGAGGAAAGTAAGTGAAGTGTCACTTGTCCTGGCATGTCTCTGCTTTGTCACAGGATTTGCTGTGGCTGTCTTCAGAGCTGTGGGTAGGCAGGTGTGTTAGTGGTGGCAGAGACAGAGCTCTCCTGCAAAAGGGGCAGGGGAGAGGTGGGCAGTGCCTTCTTCATTTGTAGCACAGAGGATAAAAATTACATTGGTGATTTCAGTGGGTATTTGTTCATGCCTTTGATGTGGGGTATCAGTGCCTGGCATTGTTCATTGCTCATTTGCAGCTGTAGTATCTACAAGCAGAGTGTTTGAGTCTGTGAGTCTGTTTCTTAATCACTGTCAAGTGTGTGAAGTGGTTAAAAGATTGTCAGGTGTTAGTTTGGTTGAAATTCCAGGGGTTCAGTCAATGCAAGAATCTGTGAGCTGAAAATTGTGGTGTCAGAGAGAAGGAAGTGAAATCTGATTAACTTTTTGAAGGAGGATTTTGGGGTTTATGATGTTGCAAGCGCCCTTGGGGGGGACGTTTTGATAGGTTTGCCTTAGGGCAGCTTGTTCCACTTGCAGTGTTCTGAGGTCTTTTTAATGAAAGACAGTGAAATACACAAATTATGGTCGGTGTACCAACAGAGAATGAATGAGGGAATGGTTTAGGTTGGATGGGACATTAAAGATCATCCTATTCCACCTCCCTGCCATGGGCAGGGACACCTTCCACTAGACCAGGATGCTCCAGGTCCCATCCAGCCCGGCCTTGGACACTTGCAGGGATGGGGCAGCCACAGTTTCTCTGGGAGACTTGTTCCATTGTATTTGCTTTTTATACAGTGCTTGGGAAACACTGCCTGTTCCTGCCACTCTGTAACACCACGCTTTTCTACTGTGTAAACTTTATTACTTGGAATTTTTTGCTTTATTCCTTCTTTTTTTCAATCACAGCACTTGATTTAAGTCAAATCATTCCCATGACAGGGGAATGATGAATCCTTTGTTGTTGTTGTTAAAACCCTTTGTTGCTGACTGTCATGACTTTGTTGACTTTGTTTTTTTCCTCTCCTTCCTAGTCTGTGTCCCCAAGCCCCAGCACCAACTGAGCAAGCCTGGGGAGCTGAGGCAGGAATATGAAGCAGAGATTAGCAAGGTAAGTCTAAAAATATGTTTAAAAAGCATAAATGCTTTGTATCCAGTTATTTGAATTGTTCCTACAAAGAGCTGTAATTTTATTTAATAATAAAGATACTTAAAAGGGCACTGCAGCTGCAAGAACATACTGGTCACTTCTGAATCATGAATTAAATTGGTGGAAGAGATTTATTTGTATTTGACATGAGGTAATCTATATATTTGACATTCTTCATCTATAGCTCTTACCTCATCTCTCAGTCAAGGTACATAAAAGTAGCAAATGTAGAAATTTGAAACTGTTTGGACTTTGGTTTTATATTTGTCTTCTTGACTTCCCTCCAAGTAAGAGACTGCAACTAGATAACTTTCAGTAATGAACACAGAGCATTTTCTCTGTTCTTTGTTCACTCTGTTACCTTTGCATATTTGAAAATAATGAAATAATTTTAAACAATTCTCAATTTTGGCCCATTTAAGGATCCTTCCTCCAATTCAGACACAGTAGAATTAAGATTTAGAGCTGGAATGTGTGGGAATGCACCTTTCCCTGAGAGCCCCTTGCTGGTGGTTACAGGAGCACATGAAGCAGAGGACTGGGGGGAATTTCCAAAGAAAGCTTTATTCTTGAAGTGCTTTGCTCTCCTTGTGGAGTTGCTGGTAACTGATCTCTCAGCATGTCTGCTGTAAGAAAGGCAGATGTAAAATCCCTGGCCTGCTGCTTTGGGTTTTGTGTGTTTCAAGAGAGCAGCACTCTTGTAAAAGAGAGATGTGCTGTCTTTGGGATATATAATGATAAAAGCAGGTTGAGCAAATGCTGTGGGACAGCTGGCATTCAGCCTTAGACAGAATTCTGATCCCACTTTCTCTGTACAACTTGGAGATCTTAGCTTTGTTACTAACACTTTGAAAAGGTGAAGAATGGAGTTTAACCTTGCAGGTTAACAGTATAATCTTAAAGAAACCAAAAGGTTTAACACTGTGGTCAAACCCATGGCTCCACACACAGCATCCATGTGATCCTTACATCTTTGAGACTCCTGCAATGAAATGCTGCTGAATTTTGTGAACAGTGAGTGGTTTCAAGTTTAAGCAGTGTCAGCTGAGAGGTCCTGGTGTAAAGTGTGGCCCTGCAGTGGTGACAAGGTGGATTTTTTCAAACACCTGCTGTAGGTGGAGGCAGAAAGGCGAGCACACGAGCAGGAGGAGAACAAAGCCAGTGAGGAGTACATCCAGAGGCTGCTGGCTGAGGAGGAGGAGGAGCACAGGCTGGCAGAAGAGAGAAGGAAGGAGATGGAGAAGCAGCTGAAGCAAGATGAAGAGCTGGCCTGGCAGCTCAGTAACAGCCTGGTGAGTTAGGATTGAGTGGGACAGCAGCAAATATCAGTATAGTGCAAGCAACTTGGACTTTTGTGAGCAAATGTTAAAATTTGGAATTGTTCAAATTTATTTTAGTTGTGGTTGAAAGCTGTTGTCATCCCCCAGTACTTTAAAGCCTTGATTGATCATTAATTTTTGAAGCCTGTGTAATATGCACTTGAAATCCAGCACCCACCATGTGTGCTGCATGTTTTCATTGTGAAACATTTTAAAACATTGATTTTCTGCTGTATGCTTCCTTTTCCTCATCTTTTTTTAAATCCTTCTTTGGAAGAAATTAATATCTGGAAGAAAGGAACATACAATGAAAATGTACCTTACTTCTTGGAGGTTTTTTTTTTTTGTTTTATTAATTTGTTTTGCTTAGTTGAATTTTTGCTACCCAATGATTCTTATTGGAGCAAAGCCTCCTGTCCCTCAGTGTTAGATCCAGGAAGGTGTAAGGAGCAGGTAACATTTCTGTCTCTGTAACCATCCATTACTCACAGTTCTAGAATTCTTTGGACAACAGGAACAGATTCTGCATCAAAACCCAAGTAGTTCCCTGAGGTTTTTGCAGTTTGTGTTGTGTTTTGCTTTACCTAATGCTATTTTTACTTGTCTGGAAGAATGAAGATCCTGAGGGACACGTGCCTGGCAGCCCATCACCAGCACACAGCCTCTCCCTTCAGACATCCCCACTGATCCTGAGCAAGGCAAAGAACAAACCAAGCAACTCTGGAGACATTCAGAAGTAAGAGATTCAGCCAAGTGGTTCTTTAATTATTGGCCTTTTTCAGTGTCTCCCTGCCCCATTTGCTTCTTTAGAATTCTTCCTGAGATAACTGGGGACAAATGTGAAAATTTTGAAGTTTAAAACATTTCCTCATAGGAGGAGAAGGGAAACACTTGCCTTCTTGGGTTTTTTTGTTTGTCAGAATGGACCTGGAGACCTTGAATAATGCAAAGGACTGACAATTCAAGGACAAAATGTTTATCCTTTTTTTCTTTTTAAGGTATCTGTCTCCAAAGAATTCTGGTATGTTGGGATCAGCATCGTTCTCCAGTACCACAGGAAGAGGAGGGAGCAACTCTGTGTCTGGGGTAACAGGAATCATTTTGTTACAAATCTCACAGTTGGCAATTATGGGATATTTTCCCCTTGCCTGTAGGGTTCCAGTCCTCTATTCCCCTTGCACATTGGCACTGGGCAGGTTATGCTGCCCTTTTTAAGCTGCCTTTGGTATTCATGGTTGGTAGTTCTGGAGCCTGCTGGAGGAGGGTGCACCCTGATTTACATCATTCCATGAGTGTCTGATCATTCCTGTAAGGCCTCCAAAGATGATGAGCAGGCTTGCACATTTAGTCTGAATCACTGATAAGAGAAAAATGCTGTAGAGGTTTCAGTCCTTCAGCTGGGCTTCTGCAGTTATTTTAAATATTTTCATTATTATTAAACAGGTATTTTTAAAAGAGAGAAGTATCTGAGTTGCTGTCCCAGAGCACTCAGGGGCAATGCAGCCATGAGAAGTAAGTTTGGTATTTATTCACACCCATGGGCTTTTGATAAATTTACTTCATTAGTGATGTCTCCCTTTTCTTCAGGAGACCAGCAGCAATGAAGGCAGCAGTCCTGCAGTGCAGGATGAGCAAGAGGAAATGCCAACCCTGTCTCCACAGCTGACCAGTGTAAATAAAGATTCTGCAGCTAAGGATTCATTTTTGGAATCATGCATGAACTATTTCAATGCCTCAGCTTCAGGTGAAACTGCCACTGTCAAGCAGGAAAAAACACCAGGACCAAATGGTTTAGAAGATGGAATTCCAGATGCCCTTCATGGAACCACAGAAGAGGAAGGGTCTAGGACAGTTCCTCTTAGATCCAAAGGAGATGATGATGGAATTGAGTCAGACAGTGGCAATTTGACACATATTCAAAGGGTAAACCTTGAAAAGGCTGATGAAACTTGTACCTCTGATCAGTTAGGAATGAATTGTGTGATGTCTGACAGCCAGACTGTGTTGCCTGGTCTGGGGAAGGAGGCTGGACACTCAAATGAAGAGACACCAGAAAGGCCACAGAACTCTAAGGAGACTCCCAAAAGGAAGCTAGTGGAAGCCCCAGCTGATGCCATGATTGACTTGGACATGCTTGATAAGAGGAGAAGAACCTTTTCAGAAAGTGCAGAAGACCAAGGAGAGCAGATGAATGATTTTAACTTGCAGACACAAAGAGCCTTTGAGCAGGAGTTCTATGAGAGGCGCAGGCAGGAGGAGCAGGACAGGCTCTTGGCCCTGCAGCTGCAGAAGGAGCTGGACAAGGAGGAGAGGACACTGAACAGACAGAAGGGCTCTCCTGACGAGTATCTGCTTCGTACCAACCCACCTCGCTCTGGGAAAGACTCTGCTGCCAGGAAGGGAAGCTCCAAGGGGGCAAAAGACTCAAAGGGATCAAAAAGTCAGGCTGAAATCAATCACCACAAGTCTAGGAAAGGTTCCTGCAATGAAAACTGGCAGTCACCTGCCAGGGTCCGGGTGAAATCCCCCAGCATCAAGGAAGGAAAGGTTTTGAATTGTGTGGTTAATACCAGTGACACAAATGATATTTGTTCACTGCCTAAGAACAAGCAAAAGACAATCCTGCAGATGTTTAAAAGCCCTGTTGCAGAGTAGATGAGAGCCATGGACACGTGGTGGAGTGGGAATGGGAACTGTGGTGATGTTCTCCTGTGCTGGCAAAGCTTCCCTATGCAGTTTGGAGTGGTTGCCTTGGAGGGGAACCACTTTGGGCAGCAGTTCTGTGAGTTCTGAGAAGTTTTAGCAACATACACCGCCAGAATGTAACATTTTTTAATTGTTCCTTTCTTGAATTATTATTTTCTAGCACTTGCAGCACTTCTTGCAGGAATGGGAGTATTTCTTATTTTCTAACTTGCATTTACATGGTTTGGAGTGTGAATACTGGTAGTGTTGGAAAGCAATAAGTGATGGTCTGATCTGGAAATGAGAATCCAAAGCCTTTAATGGAAAAGATGCACATTCCATGGAGGAAACAAATGAAAAACGAGTTTGTATTCCCAGCTGGCTGTCAGCTGCAAGATTGAAGCTTCCCTCAGCACAAGCACTGTTCTGTCCATTGAAGCACCTTGCTGGAATTCAGGCTGCTGCTGCAATTGCATTGTTGGCACACCCATTAACAGGAGTGCAAGCAGACAGCCACTCTTTCCCTCTCATGTTCTAACCCCTCCCTTCAACACAAATGAAACAAACAGGTCTTTCTCCCCTGGCAAAGCCAAGGATCTTCCATGGATGCCAAGGCTGTGGGCTCCCATTCACCTCTGCTCACAGAGATCCCTCCTGCAGAACCCATTTTCCCTGTTAAGAACAAGATACTTTTGTTTTCTTGTTGTTAATGTCCTGTTAATGATACAGATGAATGTACAATGGTGTTACTATGCTTTATGCAGTTTAATTTTCATACTCAAACTGGTTTGAGTGTGATTAAAACAATATTCCAGAAGCCAGTTATGATGGAGAAAGTTAAAAGGGAAAGAAGCAACTGAAGATTGGAGTTGTCAATAATAGCATAATGATAATTAGAAATTCACATAACTGCCCTGCCTGGCTGTAATTGTTCCCCTCCATTTTTAGAGGCACTACTAAATACTGTTCCTGTTGGGTTTAAAACTAAAACAACTCAAAAAAATTTGTAATTTAAACATGGAGGTGCTGAGGCCTGTAGGAAGTTGAGGCTGGGGAAGAGGCAACCAGATCCTACTATGCAGAGGAAGTTTTCTTGCTAATTGTTTCATCTGTTCTATGAAGCCATAATTTGGCTTTTCTTTGCTTCTTTGGAGCTGCTTTTGCACTGTCTGTGTTTGAAATGGAGCCAAGTGCCAGCTGCAGTGCTGAAGGGTGTGTGCTAGTCATCAGAGTCAGCAGATGTTTGAGTTCTGTCCTTTTTTTGAACCCCATTGATGACTTTAATTCTGTTCTAGGACATTCATGACAGACTTGTTTCTTCAGCAACATCTTCTGATGGTTTAAGTTTAAAAAAACCAAATTTTATGAAAGGCATGACCAGCACACTGAGCCAAAAATATGATTGTTGGGATTTTTTTTTCCTCAAAGCCTGCACATCTCTTATCATTGGTGGGCTCCTCATAAATAAATAAATATTTGTTCTCTTCAGAGATGTTTTTTGAGAAAGTTACAACAGGTCACCAGTGGCAAATAATTTGCTTTTTCTCCTGCTGCCTCAGCCATTGTTCTGGAAGCTTTCCTTCAGTATGGGTCTGTTTCTCCTTAATCCTTCACACAGTTGGGGTTATTTTCTGGTTTACCCATGATGTCAAAAAAAAATTAATTCAAGGGGTTTTTTTTAAGGCAGAGCTACTGACTGTTTCCATGCTGGTGACTCTCAGCCTGTCCAGTCAGGGTAAGCCTGTAAAAAAAACAATCCCCATTTTCAAAGCTGAATGCAAAACAAAACAGGACTAAAAATTTAAATATTGATTGTTAGATTAAACAAATCTTAACTGCAAAATGTACAAAATCTGTCAGCTATAGCAGTAGCCTTATCTGAGGTGGGATGCTGCAAGCCCCCAAATGATCCCATTCCTCACCATATCCATGGCACAGTAATGCTCACCAGGCATAATTTGGCTTATTCATTTAGATCTTCATTGTTAGAGGGTGGAATTTGGCTGAGTGGATTTTGGTTGTACCAACAGCTTGTTTCTGACCCTGTGGTCTGGGAGCTTTGAAGGAGGTGAGATCAGCTTTGTTTTACTGGTGTTGGTGAAGCAGGAGTCTGTATTTGAGATGGCTGGGCTGGTGTAACAGTTCACTGCTGCTCACCTGCCTTCAGCCCTGGTGATTAATTTGTCTTGTTTGTGAACAAGTTCAGCTCATCCAACTGCCAGGAAAAACAAACCAAGTGCCAAAACCACAAATACTTCACAGGCTTGGTTGCTTCTCTGAGCACCAGAGCTGCTGTGGGGGTGGGAGGCAATAAGAGAGGGAGCAGATGGACCTGTTTCCATGGCAGTGAGGTAATAAATTATTAGAATTCTAGGGAAATCTCAGCTTTTTGTGGTACTCAGAGTTGACAAGTGTTACTGGCAAGGTGCTCAGCAGCAAGGCAGCCACATTCCTGCTGTGTCTGGAAACTGGAGAGGAGTAAAACATTCCTTTCCTGACATTCCTTCAGGTGGTCTGGGTCTCAGAAACACCTGGTTCAGTAGGTAGGGACAAATCCAAGGGTTTTGTCTTCTGGCTTTGTGACAGTGACAGCAGGGATGCCCTGTGGGTGCAGATGAGCTGTTTCTTGACCACCTGAGGTGCTGACCCACAGAATCCCAGGATGGGTCAGGCTGGGAGGGACCTCAGTGTGTCCCTCTGCTCCAGCAGGGCCATCCCAGAGCCCATGGCACATATTGTGCACAGACAGCTCTGGGATATCCCCAGTGAGGAGACTCCAC
>JAXCLO010000013.1:20757612-20774114 GCA_035583995.1 Arremon aurantiirostris
AATATAATATAATATAATATAATATAATATAATATAATATAATATAATATAATATAATATATCAGCCTTCTAAGAACTTGAAGTCAGTTCTCATCTCTCACCTCATCTAGAAACCCTCACCACACCACACCAATTAATAACCACACGTTGTGATTTCTTTCCCTTTGGCATTGCAGGTGCCAGTGAAAGCGTGGGGAAGCACATGCTGGAAGCCTGCAACAACAACCTGGAGATGGCTGTCACCATGTTCCTGGATGGAGGGGGCATAGCAGAGGAGCCCAGCACCAGCTCTGCAGCCGTGTCTGCTGCCCGCCCACACCCCGAGTACGTACCCTGGGCACGGCTGTGCCAGCCAGCCTGGCCCTCTGATGGCACTGAGATGGCACTGTGCAAAGCACAGCCAGCCAGGCAGCTGCCACTCCTCAGCACAGCATTGCACACTGCTTTGCTCTTGGTCAGTTGATTGCTCCAGTGTTCTGGTTTGTGAGTCTCTTGCACTTCAGAAGTTTTCTGGAGCTCTCACCTGCTGTTTTTTACAAACAAAGCCCAAGTCGTTAAAGTAAGGATGCAGTAATAAGAGAGTCTCATTTTTAAATGCTTCAGCAATGCTTTACACTAATTTGGCAGTTAGAGAGTTCTCATGTTTTGGGTCTTATAAATGCAGCAACCTTACTCCCATTTCATAAATTCGTAGAATTTAGGGTTGGAAAAGATCTCTAAGATCATCAAGTCCGGCCATCAACCCAACACCACCACCACTAATTCATGTCCCCAAGTGCCACATCCATATGTTTATTGTGACTCCACCACTGCCCAGGGCAGCCTGTGCCAGTGCTTTACAACCCTTTCTGTGAAGAAATTTGCCATAATATCTAACATAAACCTCCCCTGGCACAACTTGAGGCCGTTTTGTCTCCTCTTGTCTCTCCTTACCTGGGAGAAGAGCCTGACTTGTGAGGGTTTTATAGTGGTGGTTTAACCAGTTTGGCACTGGAAAGCCAGGCCTGTACACCACTATGCAGAGGAATCAGCACCTTCAGCACCTTCACCAGATGCCTGCAAAAGGAAGAGAATTTCCACTTAAGCATATCAGAGAATCTCAGTGCTGCCTATTAGTGTGACTGCCTGAGATAAAGGGAATATCTTGAGTGGTATAAATCACATTCATTAAATATGGTAAATTAGATGTAAGCCAGGCTTTTGTCCTTTATGAAAATCTTCCACTCCAGGAAGAAGACAGCTGACTTATAAAGCAAAACCCTTACCTCTCATACTTCTGAAGCACATGTATAAATTTAAGTTTAAATAATTCATTAGTGCTAACCTTTGTAGCTAATGTGAAGTGCCTTCCTGCTTGAACCTTTAATAAAGTTAAAATAGGTATATAGGTTAGTGTTCTTATTTCTAGACAACTTCTGGCACATCAGTGATGCCAGATTTTTCTTGGAATACTTTCTTTTTTATACTCAACACTCTTCAGGTGCTGATCAGCTCAGTGTTCCTCCTAGGAGGAGAGAGCAGTAAATGTGCAAGTGGAGAGTAACTGGCTGCACAGAGCAAAGATGTGGAGGGTGAGAGCAAGGTCAGTGCATCCTGCTGGCATCCTCAGCTACCTTTGGAAACCTGCATGGTCAAGAGCTGCAGAGTGCACTCTTCACACCTTGGAAGTCTGGGGGAAGAGGGAGTTCACTGACAGAATGTAGCCATGAATAAATCCTTCTGCACAAAAATCCATGGGCCAGGTGACCACACTGTTGTCACAGTGATTTGTGATTTCCTGTCTTCTCCTAATTGTAGTTTTGGATTACCTGTGAGTGTCTGCAAGTATAACTGACTGGGCTGTTGACATGTGAGGGAGCTCAGTTATATAAGCCAAGAACTGCTTCAGAAATGGGGGAAATGGCTGTCTTGACCTGGTTTTCCTCCTGGAAAAGACAGAGGTGTGACTTTCAGGTGGAAGCAAAAAGTCTTCTGACAGACAAAAGCTGGTAATCAGGAAGATAATATTTTTTTCTATGTAACTAGCAAGAAAAGTAGGATGGCAAGTGGATTATTTAACATCTTTTGGTAAGGTTTTAAAAACTTCCAAGTTCTAACAAAGTTATTCAAGAACAAAAATTGTTTAAATATAGATTGACAAAGCCTGGGATCAAGCCACTCAGGGATTTGTGTAATGTTTTATCAAAGGTTATCCATGCCAGCTCTCAGTGCACAGAGTACCAGGTCCAGCAGCAGTGCCATGAGTGGGAACAGATTCTCCCTTGAGAATCCACTTAATCCCAAACATCTTCATTCTCTGCAGTGGTACAGCAGCATCTCTAACTGGTTCAAATTGCAGGAGCCTGGGAGCATAAGGAGATGTGGTTTGTAAGTACTTGCAGTATTATCATCTCTCTGATATTTTTTTTTGGGTTTCTTCTTCTTTGATAGGGATGAAGTACGAGCTCCAATTCCTCAAAAGCAGGAAATCTTAGTAGAGCCTGAGCCCTTGTTTGGAGGTAGGCTTGTGTTCTTATTTTGTTTCTGTTTTCTTTACCTTGAGGTGAGCCAAGTGACAAAAGAAAATCAAAACTTGTTTAATAAGAAGAAATGACACCAGTGGTATTAAAAATCTCACACACAAGAGATGCTTTATTCCCAGAGGTACTAATTTGCTAAATCTTGCTTCATGAGACTTTGTGAGGTGGCAGCCAATTAACTTAATTAAGTATGCATCTGGGGGCCCAGAACTGTGGGGTACTGCTGTGGAAATGGGATGGAAGATGGAGCCTTGGCTGACAAGTGAAAATGAAGAGGACAAATGGTTGTATCTTGAGATGACAGATCAGAAAGAAGGGCTGAACTCTGTGATTGCTCATACCCTTCTCCATTTCTCATGCAGGAATTTAATTTGCTCTTTAAGCTGTGCTGTGCACAGCTTTTCTTGTCTCTGCCCTCATGTGGAGCAGGTCATTTCTGGGCTGGCCTTTGCCATGTCAGATGGGTTGGGAGCTTTGCCCTTTTCACCAAGGAAGGCTGTGCAAGTGCTTGTCACTGCAGTGGTCTCACACCATGGGAAATGCTCTTTCCTGTCGTTTAGTTCCTGTGGTAGAAAGGAGAAGGAGGCCAAGCTTCAGGTGTACCCTGGAACTGATTTTTCTTGACTCTGATTTTCAGCATCAGAGAGGTGTTTAGCCAGGATGCACAAGCTGAGGGTGCTTCAGAGGGAGCACACAATGCCAGGCATTACAGGTGCACACCACTTCCCTTTTTGCTGTACTTGCACTGATAGCAATATTAGCTTTTCTAGTTTTAGTCCTTCTAGCAATTTTTTTTTTCCTGTCTGTTTTGGGAGCTGGACAGTTTTGACTCCTTTAATATGTTTCAGTCCCCAGTCCCATCAGAAAGTGTTTATTCCTTAGACAGAATATGAATCACTGACATGGACTAACTTAACTTCTACTTCTACATACTGATGTACCAACAATTTGAAACACACTTAATTTGCACTTGGGTAAAAAGGGCACGATGTACAAAGTATCTGCTTTCATTGAAGTGTTTTTGCACTTCTGTGAGCTTCATTGATGTAGTTTTATGACATTCCCCTTGCTGCTGAAAGGCCACCTGTGTCAGCACCTGTGAAGCTGGACTTTGAAGGTCTCAACCATAAGATGCAGTGACATGAAAACAAGGACACACTGTGTTTATCTAATCCCTGCACTTTCCATCCTGCCTGTATTTTAGAAGTGAGGAGTTTAGTAGCAGAGGAGGGCAGTTCTGCAGCAGGAAATGTGCATCTAGAGGAAGATGCCCTGCTGATGCCTCTCTGAAGATAGAGGAGCTCTCTGCACTTCTTCCTGTGGCCCAGCAGCATTTTTGACAAAGATCTGTTCACTCCTGTGGGTTATTAGGATTCAGATCTGCTGATCCTAATGCTTGGTGTTCTCATACCTACCTGTTCCACACTGATCTCAGTGACACTGTCACTGACCTGGGTCAGTGATTCCCTCCTGGCACTCTGTGTTCCAGCAGTGCCACTTGTGTTCCTGGCACAGAGCAGCCTCACAAAGGAGCTGAACCTGAAGAGATAATTGGTCTCAGCTGTAGCCTTACAGCAGGGGAGGTGGCAGTTTCTGTTTTTAAGGGTCATACTGAATGGTTGTATAAGCTCAGGTTTTTTCCAGCTGAAGAGGTGACCCTGTGTGTTTGTGCCCTGCTGGGTACATGGACCCCATCATTCAGTACAAAGGATCCTCCTGGGTTGCTGAGAGCCTCTTCACCTGTGCTGCTGGCAGGGACCTGCTGCTTTTGCTCAAGTGCTCCTTCAGCTCCTGCTCCAACTGAGTTTAAATTGTTCTGAGGTTGGCTTGTGCCTAAGCACTCAGGGTGAAGGAGACCTTACTCCCTGGAGTTGAGATGTGTTATTCCCCAGCACATCCCTTCTTCAGGCTTGCTTTCTTTTTCCATGATTGGCTGTATCATCACATTTCCACTGGGTATAGGTTGTATTTACTTTAATTTGTTTATTATTTATTATGTCTTGTAGCAATTGGGTTTTGAAAGTTCTGTCTTTCAGTTGATGGGAAAGGAGATAAGTAGCTGCAATAATCTTGACAGGCAGTTCTGTTTTCCTTCCAAGTTCAGTGCTTGTGCTGTACCTTAGGGCTTCAGTGGAACTTGAGGGTGCTATTTCTGATCCTTTCCTTGGCTCTCTGTGCAGATAATCAGTTCTGAAAGTTTCCTTGCAAACAGCAATGCTGGATCTACTGGGAATAGTGTGGCTGGTCAGTCCAGCCAAGAAGTTGGTACAGGATCAGGATCAGAGTTTAGAAAAGAGTAGAAATGCATTGTAGAAAAAACAGTGGGCTTCTTCATTAAAAAAAAAAAAATTCTCATGGAGTTTAATCTTTTGAAATTTTTCATCTCCTTGAAGGCCTTGGGTAGAATCTTGGCTGGAATTGTGACAAGGTGATGCTGTGACAGCACTGCCACTCCATGCTGAGGGGCTTTGGCAAGCCCATCAGTAGGGGCTTTAAGCCTCTGTATTTTGATTCATGTTTTGTTTCTGGGCTAAGGTTTGCTGGAGGGAGGATGTGCTCGGAAATGGAATTTACAAATTTCCTTCTGCCTATTTCCATCCATCTCCAGCCCTTCCCAATGACCTCTACTCCCACATAACCCCTGCTTGGAGTTCCCATTCTGTCCTCCTATACATGTGATGCTAATATGTATTTATTTTGATAATATACTTTTCAAATAATTCTTTAATTTTTTTTTAAAGCTCCTAAAAGACGCAGACCTGCTCGCTCAATATTCGATGGCTTTCGGGATTTTCAGACAGAAACCAGTAAGTGTCTACTGATCAGCAAGCCTGATATTTTATTTTATTTTATTTTATTACTTTTAATGGAAATAAGATGGAGAAATCATTCCTGTTGTAGGCTAGGACAGCTTTCAGTTGTTGAAACATTTTTAAATTGCCAATTGTGTAGCAGAGTACATTATTAGAAGTGTAGAATTGTAGAATTATGATTATCACAGTATATTCTGTCTGCTTTGGTGTTGCTAACTATCAAAAATCCCCTTTTTCTTCTCTAGAGGGAACTGAAAAGGGAGAAGAATCTTAACACCCAGGCAGAAATTAAATTAATCCACTGGATATTTTCCTTGCCTAGGCAGTGGACATTCTGGCACTTGAATTACCTCGGAGTAGCCCTGAGGCTTCCTCCTTGAGCAGGAGGTTCTTGTGGCTTTAATTGCTGTTTGCCCTTGGCTGCTCATGCACAGAATCTGCAGATGCCAAAGCATGGCTGTTATTTCATCCAGGAAGTGTCACAGAATGAGATTCTGTGACAGCACAGCACCAGGTGTTTCACATCTGGGTTATGGCTGTCGTGCTGATGTTGCTGGAACATTCCTGAGGTATAACCACAGAATCAGGAAAGTTGGAAAAGTCTTAGACTGAGTTCAGCTGTTCTCCCAGCACTGCCAAGGCCACCACTGCCCCATGTCCCCAGGTGCCACATCCACATGGCTGTTAAATCCCTACCAGGGCTGGCCAACCCTTTCCATGAAGAAATTGTCACTAATATCTTATCTCAGCCTCCCCTGGTGTGACCTGAAGCTGTTTCCTCATCCTGTCACTGGTCACTGGGGTCCATGGACCATGTTCCCACACAGTTAGGGGTTGGCTGCCAAACTGAAAAGAGGTATTGGTAGTTACTTTCTTTCCCCTTTTCCAGTAATGATGAACACAAGTATTGAAATCACTGGCAGCTTTGGAAGTGAAAATGCACCATGTACAGAATCAATACCCTTAAATTTTTTGTCACCATCTTCCAGCCTGGACTAGCAGAGGATGTTCCAGCCCATGACTGATCTTTAGGGTCTTCCAAACCAAACCACCCTGTGATTCCACTCTTCAGACATTTAGAGATGCCCAACATGTGAGAGATACACTGTAAGGGTTTATGGTGAAACTTTACCATGTTTTTTTGGTAGGCCTTGACAGGTAGACATCACTGTCTGGCTGTCTCTGGAAAAGCAGCCCTGGCCATGAAATTCCAGATTATCTCCTAGCTCCTAGGGCTGCTCCACAAGGATGCTTCATTCCCTGTGTGTCTCCTCAAGCATGGGTTTTATGCTTTGGCCCATTGACAGCTCCTTCCACACTGGAAAAGTTGTGGCCATGGGATAGTTATTGCCCATTTCAGCTGACCTGGATCTATAAATACATCATGTATTTGCTGTGATTTATCTTTATTATCCATGGGCCTGTCTGTGTAGGAAATGTGTTTGGTATTACATCAGATGGAATTGATACTCTTTAAAAGAAAATTGATACTGCTTTAAAAGAAACATCCAAAGAGATTTCTCTTCGTAAACTAAATCTGTTTCTTTGTTTCTTTGCTGTGGGATTGCCCCACAGCCAACTCATGGCAACACTACAATAGAAAGATTCCTTTTAAAAGTTATTTTGCTACAATCTAGCTCAATTTCCCATTTAAAAGCATCGCTGGGGGCAAGTCTCAGCTTTTTTTGGCTTGTTTTCAAATATTGGTATGTGACCCTTCAGGTTTGTTAAGATGTTTAAAAGAGAAAGTTGAGACAGGGAGGTTCTGCCCTTCCACACCAGCTAATCTTGTTTGGTGGGACTGACCCTGGGAAGAGATATCCTGGGATTTGCACTCCTTAGCTGCCCTAGCCCTGTTCTCCCCAAACCTCCTAGGAGCTGGAGAGAGTTCCACCCCAGCAGCTGTGTGTTTGGGCATTTCAGCTGTGTGTTTGGGCATTTCAGCTGTGTGTTTGAGCATTTCAGCTGTGTGTTTGGGCATTTCAGCTGTGTTTGAGCATTTCAGCTGTGTGTTTGGGCATTTCAGCTGTGTGTTGGAGCATTTCAGCTGTGTGTTTGGGCATTTCAGCTGAGTGTTTGGGCATTTCAGCTGAGTGTTTGGGCATTTCAGCTGTGTGTTTGGGCATTTCAGCTGAGTGTTTGGGCATTTAGGCAGTGATGGGTGCCCCTGGTGAGTGTGTGTGTCTAACTCTGTCCCTTTCCTCCTGGGGCCGTGCAGTCCGGCAGGAGCAGGAGCTCCGCAACGGAGGGGCCGTGGACAAGAAGCTGACAACGCTGGCTGATCTCTTCAGGCCTCCCATTGACCTGATGCACAAAGGCAGCTTTGAAACGGTGAGGGCTCACCCTTGGGGGTCACCATGGATCCATGGCTGCACAGTGAGGGGTTGCAAAATACTGGGCAGTGATAAATGTTTGGTGGAGTGCCCATGGGAATGTTGGTGATGTGTTGAAGGACTTCACTGGTGATGGTGTCACCTGGAATGGACCCATCAGATCTCTTCAGGCCTCCCATTGACCTGATGCACAAAGGCAGCTTTGAAACGGTGAGGGATCACCCTTGGGGGTCACCATGGATCCATGGCTGCACAGTCAGGAGGTTCCAAAGAGTGAGCAGTGCTAAATGTTTGATGGACAGCCCATGGGAATGTTGGTGATGTGTTGAAGGACTTCACTGGTGATGGTGTCACCTGGAATGGACCATCAGGACCATCAAGTCCAAGTCCTCACCATGCAGACCACGTTGTTTTGTGTTTCAGTATCAGTGTGGCAAATCACATGTGGTGAAAGGCTTCAGTGAGCAAGGGAGGCTGGTCAGAATGGGAAAATTGCATCCCTTGAGCTGTGTCCATAGAGGACAGAAAAAGCTGGAGTAAGGTTGCTCTGCACAGGTGAGGGAGGACTCTGCAAAGGGCAGTGTGGTTTGCAGCACAGCCCTGCTGAGAAGCTCAGGTGGGGTTAACATGGCTGAGTGGCTTCTGATACCTGAGTGAGTAGAAGTATTTCAATGTGTCTTTGCCATCAAGCCACAACTTCATCCTCAGTGGAGCTGTTGTTCTGTAAAATCACAGTGGTTGTCTTTTACTTCTGGTGGTGCTAGGGAAAGTATCCCAGAGAAACAGGACACTGTCAGCTTTAAACCATCTCAGGTGTCACCTTCCCTGACTGTGTAGGCATGTGTGGATCTACCCCTAAATTGTTCTGATGTGGATCAATGACTTAAGTAATGATTAGAGAACATGCAAATTGGTATATATTTTTAATTTTTGAGTCTGTAATTTCCAGATATTTTTCAGAAATTCCAGTTACTGCTAAACTTTCTCCTGGTGACCTTTGAATAGATGGGATTGATGATGGAAATTGTCATTATTTTTACTGCATGAGAATGCAAAGTAATGATTAAATGGTGCAATACAGATGTTGGAGAGCCAACTGCACAAGTCTGCACAACTGACTGAACAAAAATATGATTTACCATGTTTTCACATGTGCCTTGACTGCTGTGCACAAGTACTGGAGCACTGCTGGAGAGCTTTGGGTGAAACACTCTGTGCCTTTATAGAGTCTCCAGCTCTCATCCCATTACCCTCATCTCTCTTTTTATGCTTCCCATATCACTGAGGATCAGTTGCCTTGTCACTAATTCCTGTGTTCTGAGGGTGCCCTCCACAATCTCTTTAACAGAATTCCAGCTGTGAGAGGATGCTGGCAGAGAGCAGCAGTGTCCAGCTTGGGGAGGAATTTGGTGCAGTGGGAGCAGAGGAGCAGCCTTAAAAGATGTTTCAGGTCTTACAGCTGATGGTGCTTGCTGGGCCTGGGGTCCAGAGCTGTTGGTGACTGTGGCATTTTCAGAGACCCCCATTGAAGGGAGAAAATTATGTGTATGACTCCATGTTCTTAGCAGGTTAATTTATTATTTTATGATATTTTGTTATATTAAGGAATGCTATACTAAACTATATTAAAGAATAGAGAAAGGATAGAGACAGAAGGCTAAAAGATACTACTCAAAAACTTGTGACTCTCTCTTCAGAGTCTGACACAGCTTGGCCCCTGATTGGCCAATAAGTAAAAACAATTCACTTGAAACAAGCACCTGTTGGTAAACAATGTCCAAACCACATTTCAAAGCAGCAAAACACAGGAGAAGCAAATGAACTAATATTGTTTTCATTTTTTTCTGAGGCTTCACAGCTTCCCTGGGCAAAGAGATTTTTCAGAAAATATGACAGTGACAGGTGACACCAGCAAATGTGTGGTTATAGGCACCAGTGAGGGGAATTCACATGGCAGTGCTGCTGCAGGAGCAGTCAGCAAGCACCCTCTGAGCTCTGCTGTGCAGTTTGAGATGGGTGCTTGTCTCTCCTTGGGTCTTGCTGGAAATGTGTGAAGAGTTCAGCAGTGTTGATTGTGGCATCTGTCACAGTCAGAAGTAGTGTCAGAGAGTGAAATAAATGATTGATGGATTTGTTTGTCCTAAAATTTCTGTATTCTTGTTCAGTCTTGAAAGGTAATTTTATAAAGGGGTGGGCTGAGGTTGGGGAAGGGGTTTGTGTAAACTCACATTGCCCTGTTCTGTGCAGTACCTGCACACTTTCTGGTGTTGGACTCACCCTGCTGTGTTCTTGTACAGTTCCTTGTCCCATGGGATACCCTTCATTTCACACTGATGCTCCTCAACTTCCTTGCAATATAACTCTTCACACCTTCTCACTGTGTTGACCATTTCCCTTTGCATTTTACCTTTTCTGACTGCAAACTGCTCTACTGCTTCAGCCTGGGACAGTGTAAGGCTTCAATGACCACAGTCTCCCAAAATTCATCTCTAGCAAGCTGCTCTTGGCTTCTCCCTTCTTTGTATGCTGAGGTAAATGGATATAAATGATAAACCAGAGATGCTCATCACATTCCAGAATGTCAAAGACTAAATCTTGTCATTGTGATGCTCTTGGAGTTAAGCTTTGATCTAAGTGGGGTTTTCTTTCCAAGATTGGTGTGTGGTGTGTTCCAGCCTCTGTAGGGGTGTGCAGGAACACTCTGCCAGGGTTCAGCCATGCACATTTACCAGAGAACCATTTAGGATTTAGGGCTTTGTTGGCAGGAGTAGTGACATCTGGGTTTATGTATCTTTGTCACTCATCAGCTGTCGCTGCTCTTTGGGTACTTTAAGGTTGGTTTTTGATAGTAAGTACATGTAATTATCTTTAATTTCCCCCAAGAAGCCTCACTTTCCTTGAGTTACAATGAAACTTTGTTACCAGTAAGGCCCAAAAAGTTGCTGTTTCATTTTAACTTAGTAATACCAGCTTTAGGAGTAGGTGGGGTTAACTCCATGGCAGAAAAATTTTCGAGTGTTGAATGATATTTTTATTTTTTTTTTACCTGCTATATATGAAAAAGCATTGTGCTCCACATGCAGAACAGCTTATGATCACTGTACTTGTAAAATTCAGTGTGAGACTGACTAAACTATAGTTCTCCCATTAATGTGGAATCTGTTAGGAATAAATCCCTCAAGTGAAATAAATAAATTACACATCAAACATGTCTGATAGAAAACATTGTGGTTTTGTTCTCATCTCAGGCTGCTCTCAAGAATTGCAGGTGTTCTCTCTACATGCCTGTGATGTGAGAGAGGATTGAATTTGAGGGGAACACACCAAATTGACTTAGCTTGCACTTCTTGTGGGCAAGGATGGTTCTGGTGTGTGCAGTTCTGTGCTTAACACTCAGCAGGGTTTCAGTGAAGTGACAGTGTCACGCTGCAGAGTTTCAAGTCTGTCTATATGATTTTTTTTCCCATTGAACAATAACCTTTTTAGCTGCTCCCTGCTTTACAGCTGAGACTCTGAGGGGTTTTTTGTTTCTGCTTAAAAAGCAGCAATCATTTGGAAGCTGACCTTGTATTCAAACTGAGCACTTACCTGTACCTAAGGTGGTTCTGGCCTGGTTTGGGGCAGCACAGCTGCAGGTCCAGCTGTGGCTCAGGAGTGCCTGGGTGCCCTGCCCCAGGTAGGAAGGAGAAGTGTGACCAAATAGGAGATTTCTTGTTTGATTATGTCCTGCTCTGACTCTCTGTCAGCTGTTATCTTCCCCACTGAGTCACACAAATGTCCTGAGAATCACAAGGTGCTGGCTGCACTTCCTCCTTCTCTCTGCTGCCTTGAAAGGATTGCATTTCAACAAAACTGAGCCAGCAGGAACCACCCCAACATTTCTAAACCATACATGTTCAGAGAAGTCAAATGGGAGGAAAAGTTATTTTTAGTAGTGCCGGAGCCAGAGTTACCCAGAGATCCAGCACTGAGCATAAAGCAAGACTTGTGTCACAGATTGTCTCACCAGGTTGCTGGTGTAATGATGAATTATGTGACTGGGCAGAAAGGGTAAAGGCACACTTAGGGCAGATTGGATTGGTTTGGGTTGGTTTTTGCATCTGGGCTCCACTGGCTCTGCTCTCAAAGAGTGGCTGTCCTGTACTGCCCTGTCCGTGGGCTCTGTGAGTGCCTTTATACCTCAAAGGAGGAGGGAAAGTTGGTGTTGGAAACAGAGGATCTAAATCCATCAGATCTCAGCTTTTGGGATATGCAGCTCTTGAGCCTTCCCTTGCTGCCTTGTCACTTACCAAAATATAATCTCCAAATCCAGAGTGTTTCTTCTCACACTGTTGTCTTTCCATCCCCTCAGAAGAACCCCTTGAGCTCTGCTAGAGCTCTGTGTGTGAGATAGCAGCAGTTCAACTGTGTCCTTTTAAGTGTTAAATCTAAAGCTTGCTTTTAGAATAAGTTAAAAGTAGTTTCAAAAACTCTTGACTGTTCTGCAGGTGAAAGTTCAGTTTTGTAGATTTTCTTTGTGGAATTTCCTGCTTGCATCCTTCCAATGCCCTCAGCTGGACAGAGGAATGGTAGAGCCAGAGGTTTTCATTAATATTAAAGATACAGAGTGAGGGTAGAAGAATGAGATGCACTTTCCAACTTTCTAATTATCTATTTTTGGGAGTGTTCTTTTAACAGACTACCTGAGAACTCAGGACTAAGGCAATCCAATTGACTTAAATAACACAAGGATTTGTGTTCCCTTTAAACTTGGGCTGTGCCTCCAGGCCTCATCTCATACTGGTTTCTTAGAACCAATTCTCAAAATGCAGTTAGCTCAAAACAAGTCCTTTAAATAAAAGCATGACAATTATATTTAAGACCCTTGCCAGTTACTTAGGTGTCACCTTCCCCACTTTTCTCACCTGGTGACCTGGATGCTGGCAGTGTAAATTTAGTGGTAAGTAGTTAGTGTGAGACCCACTGTGGGAATAGGACTATTCCATGCTTCTACCTTCATTTTTTTCCTTTTAGTGATATAAAAGCTGCCTCTGCAGGGCACTTGGCCACGCAGACTGACTCTGTAGGCTGAGATTCTTGCCTTGGTGAAACTGGGTGTGTGGGGTTCACATATCTGTCTGTGACAGAGTAGACAGACAGACTGTTCCAAACTGCACAGACTAAAATTCATTTCAAAAGTAAAAACTTTGGTTTGGGGAACAAAGTAATGCCCAAACAGCAAAATCTTGCATAACATCCTGATTGCCCTAAATTTTTTTATCCTTTGAATTCTTTAACAGTAGATTACCAGCAGGATGGTGAGCATAACTTTTAATTTATTTTTTTTTTAAAGCAAAAAGAGTTCCTATGCCAGCTCCAGTCTTTCCAGGTGGTAAGAGCATTCCTGCTGTTGATCTAGCCCTCTTTTTTTCAACAGGTATGACAGTTCAGCGATCAGAATTACATTCTTGATCAAACTCCTACCATTAACTTGCAACCAAGCAATCAGACAGTGCCAGCTTTGTGACTCAAACCAGTAAGATTTCTTCCTGCGCCTTCCTGTCTCCCTCCCCACTTGCAGTCTGGATAAGCAGCATCAAAAAAGGATGCCTAATTGGGCAGTTGGACAGTCACAGAGTAACTCAAAACTTGAAGAGAAAAAGAAAACACGCAGAGAAGGGGTGCTGTTGAATCAATGCAAGTCCTCTGTCAATTATGCAGCCTACTTAACTAGATGGTCCATGGGTTTATCTTTAGACTGAGCAGGTCTTTGTTGTCAGATCAGTGGGACTGACTACACTTTTCCCTGAATAAATACTTTATTCAGCAGTGCCATGTGTGTCCCCCCTCTGAGTTGCTTTTCCCTCCCTGTGCTTGGCTTGTTGAAATGCAGCAGCTCTGTTCATCGATGTGATTCTGTAATTCAACCAGGCTCATTTAAAGCAGATCCTTCAGCCCTGCCTTCTGTTTTGTGGGTGCCTTTTCACTAGCTCTGTCCATCCTCCTCACTGTGAAGGGGTTTGGTGGAAGGTCTGGCAGTGGTAGAAGCCATCTCTGATCATTGCTGGCATCGGTGCTGTCTGGTCCTTCAGCCTGATCTAACCAAGCTTTTCCTTCTGCTTCCAGGCCAAGGAGTGTGGTCAGATGCAGAACAAGTGGCTCATGATAAACATTCAGAACGTGCAAGATTTTGCCTGCCAGTGCCTCAACCGTGACGTGTGGAGCAACGAGGCTGTGAAGAACATCATCAGGGACCACTTCATTTTTTGGCAGGTGAGAAATTGCCTGGGGGTGGATGTGTGGCTTTGCTAGATGGGACAGTGGGAAAAAAATTGAATTATCTGGAAAAGATGGAATTCTCCAGGTGAACCTGCAGAAAAGGTGTGCTTCATGGAGTGTATGTATTTTATGGTTGGAGATGGAATTCATGGATATGCATTTGAAGGCATAAACTGCCTTTCATTTGTGCAAACAAGATATTACCATGTAGTTTCTAGAGGCTTAATTCCAGCTTTTCAGAGTTACAACTGTGTGTACCATTTGCAGTTTATACTGCAGAAGAAAGAAAAACTCTGTGCATTTTGAAGGTACAGTTTGTTTTGTTCCCTTTTCAGCCACTCATGTGCCCAATTTTGTAGGTGTACCACGACAGCGAGGAAGGACAGCGGTACATACAGTTCTATAAATTAGCAGACTTCCCTTATGTCTCCATCCTGGATCCCAGGACAGGTAAGACAAGTGGCAGCTGCTTTGCCTGGAGTTATCCCATGAGTTATCCACTGGATATGGAGTTATCCACTGACAGTTGTAGGCTGGAATGCCTTCCACTGCAGTTTGTGTTACACTTGGCTGAAGAATCTCAAGGACTGACTCAGCATGTTCCCAGAGGAACTAAGGGAATTAAACACCCAAAACTTGCAGAAATTTTGTCTATTTGAAGCTTGGCGAGTATTTTGCTTAGAAAGTGAAAATAGTTCCATCTGGTGGAAAAACTCTGAATTCTTTTTTTTGAAGTCTTTCAAAAGCTTCTTGAAGTCATGTGATGAATAACTACAATATTTGTAATTGCTGCGTGAATCTGCTTTCTGCTCCTCCCACAGAGCTTTGTGAGGCTCAGCAATGACTTTAAATTGCTTCTTAATTTTGAAATACCATCTTGGCTTCGAGTTTTTGTTTTGTTTTGCTTGTTTTTTACTTGAACAGTCAAACTTCTCCCTCCAGCTCTTTCGAAGTTGTTGCTTTTTCTTTTGTATCCAGCAGCTTCTTTTATCATCATATAATGCAGCTGCCTGGTTATATAATGTTGGTCTGGTCTCCTGTTTCTAAGGACTGAAATGATAGAGATGAGACCTCAGTGTAGCTGACTTAAACCACTCAAAAATACATCTGTTTTTTAATATTGCAGCTGAAGTTAGAATTCTCTTCTTAGGACTTTCCTTCTGGGAACAAATGGTGTTTGCCAAAGGTTAGAATCAATTTGGCAAAAATGGAGAAATGCTTCTTCATAAACTCAGTGGTTTTGTTTGAGGCCAAATTCACCATTCTGTGCTCACATTCCCATAGGTCAAAAGAAAAGAATGGAAATAAACTGTGTCTGTATCCATGTCTGTCCCTTTTGAGGGGGTGGAAGGAGGAAGCTCCATAATTGGCAGGTGGTAGGCTGTGGGAAGCTGCAGTTTCTCAAATAAGGACTCTTGCAGCAGTGAGTTGGTGTGTTTGATGTGAAAAATGCCAGTCACTTGTTTTTAAATTTTTAGAAGTTTAATAGTAATAAAATGGTTATCAAAATAGTAATATAATTAGAGTAATAATAATTTGGACAATTTGGATTAGGACAATATGAGACAATAAATACAAAGAGTTAAGGAGGTCTGGGTACCTTTTTCTGGGCAGCACAAGCCCGAAAAAGGATCCACATTAACAGAGGATTAACCCTTAAAAACAATAACCTGTTGCATATTCATACACCTCATACATGATGCATAAATTCCATTCGAACACAAGATTCTGTCTGGTCAGTGTCAGCTTCTTCCTCTGAATCCTAATGGCGTCTTCAGGGCTGAGCAAGGCGAGAAGAAGTTCATTTCTTCTGATAATGGAGCAATAAATTCTCTTTCTCTGAAAGATTTAGGTGTCCAGTTACTGCTATCTCGGTGGGAGTACCTCATTCCTCTCTTTTTAAAAAAGTATCTTGCATAGCATAATTTCTATTTTAACATGATGCTATAACCTAAAACTATATTTAACACACTACTTCAGAAAATTAATACAGCATAACCTTCTAACATAACACATGTAATATCTTTTTAATATTTGTGAAAAGCCAATCATAAAATAGGTATTTTTCACAGTACTATACTATTCAGAAAAACCCATTGCCCTTGCCAGACAGTCACAACACACGTGGATCCAATTGGTCAATGAATCCAAAACACCATCACCAGAGTCCAATTAAGAAATCACCCTTTGGTAAACAAATCTCCTTAACACATTCCACATGTGCACAACAACAGGTGCAGCAAGTGGAGATAAGAATTGTTCCTCATTCTTTTCTCTGAGCTTTCTCACAGCTCCCAGGAAAACTCTGGGAGAGAGCTGTGTCTCTGTCTCTTCAGAGGATTTGTGATTTCCACAAAGATGGGATGGAATTGCTTCTCAGCAACCCTAAGCACTCCTGTGCCTGCCTAAACTCAGGTGGAGCTGGGCTTTGTGGGGCTTTCAGTTTTGGGTTTTTCTGAGTCTGGATTGAAGGCACTTCAGACAGTAATTCATGTTGGGACCCAGGTATTTATTATTTCTTATCAGTAAAACAGTCTCACTACTGTGAGTTCAGCAGCTTTTCATTAGAAGGCACAAAA
>JAXCLO010000013.1:20774214-20794830 GCA_035583995.1 Arremon aurantiirostris
ATGTCCCCTCCCGAGGGAGGTGTGAATGTGGTCACTCAAAGAGAGAGATAAAGCAAACTGCCCACTTGACAAAAGATTATCTGCCATACAGATGGTAATGGAAAACATCTTGCATTGCAATTTTCAGCATGGAAGCAGGAGACTGTTTTGCAGTAAGACGCAAAGTTCCTGGTGTCACTGAACTCAAAAGACAAGGAACTGATGGGAGTCTGGCTGGTATATTCTGGGTTTATTTGCCATCTACTTTTTTTAAATTCTAGGAAATTTTCAGGCCCCAGAATCCAAGTCAGCATGTGCAATTAGCAAATGCTTTTCAAATTTGCTTCTCTTCAGATATAAAGGGTTTCCAAAAAGATGTCAAACACATTTCAAGCTGTTTTTCTAGAGTTTTAAAAGAGAATTTATACTCTGGATTTGAGTGTATTTTTAACTGTCATGAGTTCCTGCCAGTTTTAACCTGTCCAGCCAGCTCTCTGCTGTTGTCCTGGACATCTGACAAATTATTTTGATTCAAAGCTGTGGATCCAGTCACAGATATCTTCCCTTTCACCCCCCTCTTGTGGAGACACAAATGAGAGGGAGGCTTTTCAAGGAGATACTGAAAAAATGCCAGCTCAAAACGAGATGAGTTTGTGTCCTTTGTTACCACAGGCAAGGACAGAGATGTGAAAGGAACAGGAATTAACTCACAAGGGAAATGTGGGAGCTGGGAGGATGCTTGGTGTCACCCATTGCTATTTTGGAGGCTGGGTTTCCAGTATTTTTGCACATTATGAGGAGGATCAGGGAGACCTACGCTGTGCTTCTCTGGTGCCTCAGCAGTTCTCTCCATCCCACGTGGCTGCCTGCCCTCAGAATGCAGGGATTTGACTGCTTGATGTCATTACTTGCACAGGAGAAACTCTTAGCAACGCTCTGAGCCATTTGCACCACTTCAATATGACAATATAGATGTCATTGCTGCAGCAGGCCAGACATGGGGATTGGGTCCTGTGGTGCTCCCTCTGTGCCAAGCAGATTTCCATGAGCTGCTCCTTGAGTGCCATTGGAAGTGTGAAAAACGCCTATCACTTGTTTTTAAAATGTTAAAAGTTTAATAGTAATAAAATTGTTATAAAAATGGCAATAGAATTAGAGTAATAAAAATTTTGGACAATTTGGATTAGGACAATATGAGACGATAAAAACAAAGAGTTACAGGCAGTCCGAGTACTTTTTTCTGGGCAAAATAAGCCTGAAAAAGGACTCACATTAACAGAGGATTAACCCTTAAAAGCCATAGCCTATTGCATATTCATACACCTCATCCATGATGCATAAATTCCATTCAAACACAGGATTCTGTCTGGTCAGTGTCAGCTTCTTCCTCTTAATCCTGATGGTGTCTTCAGGGCTCAGTGAGGCAGGAAGAAGTTTGTTTCTTCTGATAAGAGAGCAATAAATTCTCTTTCTCTGAAAGATTCAGGTGTCCTGTGGCTGCTATCTCAGTGGGAGAAGCTTGTTCTTCTCTTTTAAAAAAAGTATCTTACTTAGCATAGTTTCTATTTTAATATGTTATAACCTAAAACTATATTTAACATACTACTTAAGAAAATTAACACAGCATAACTTTCTAACATAACACATATAATATTCATTTGAATATTTGCAAAAAGCCAGTCATAAAATACGCATTCTTCACATTTGACCACTAAACTGCAGCATTTTGCTGAAATTTTGTTTGATGGCACCTTTTGTTCCCTAGGCCAGAAGCTCGTGGAGTGGCACCAGTTGGATGTGACTTCTTTCCTGGACCAAGTGACCGGGTTCCTGAGCGAGCACGGCCAGCTGGACGGCCACTCCAGCAGCCCTGCCCAGAAATGCTCCCGCTCTGTAAGTGTGGGGCTCCCTGGAGACAGCCTGGAGCAGCACTCCAGCTCTCCTGATTTCCCAGACACACTCAAGGAGTTCATGCAGGGGCATGCAGAAACTCAGCGTGCCAGGGAATGCCTTCTCCCGGGGTCACTGCTTGTGCTTTTGGCGCTTGGTTTGGATTTAGCAGTCAGAGTGTGAAAGGAATATTGATTACTCCATGCAGAACTCCAAGGAGAAGCCACTAAGTAATTACAGCATGCTGTGCATTCCTGACAGGCTTAGTGCCTTCCCTTTTGGAAGACTGATGTCCTTTTGGTTTTCAGTACATGTTTGCAGGCAGCTGTGATGTGTGTGTTGTTGCTGAATTTGCAGGGTCCCCAGGACGAAGGAGGAATTGAGAATCTGACTCCATGTTCTTAGAAGTCTAATTTATTAGATATGATATATGATATGATTATTTCATTAAATTACATTATCATATTATAAATATATTATTAATATATTATAATTATATTATTAGTATATTAACATTATATTGTATTATATTACATTATATTATATTACATTACATTATATTACATTACGCTATACTAAAACTATACTAAAGAATAGAGAAAGGATACAGACACAAGGCTTAATAAGAATGATAATGAAAACTTATTACTCCTCTCCAGAGTCCAACACAGCTGGACATGATTGGTCATTAAATTAAAAGAATTCACATGGAACCACTCAAACAATGACCAGTTGATAAACAATCTCCAGACCACATTCCAAAGCAGCAAACACAGGAGAAGCAATCAGAAAATTATTGTTTTCATTTCTCTCTGAGGCTTCTCAGCTTTCCAGGAGAAGAATCCTGGGCAAAGAGAAATGTCACTGTCATATTTTCAGAAAATATGGTGGTGACATGTTGTGTGCATCCCACAGGAGAGTCTCATCGATGCCAGTGAGGACAGCCAGCTGGAAGCTGCCATCAGAGCCTCCCTGCAGGAGACCCATTTTGATTCCTCCCAGGCCAAGCAGGAGAGCAGGTCAGATGAGGAGTCGGAGTCGGAGCTTTTTTCTGGAAGCGAAGAGTTTATTTCTGTTTGTGGCTCTGAGGAGGAGGAGGAGACAGAGATTCCAGCCAAGCTGAGGAAGTCTCCACACAAGGACTTGGGGTATAAAAAAGAGGAGAGCCGGAGGCCTCAGCCTGAGCCCTCTGCAAGGACTGAGCCTGGGACAACATCAAACCACAGAGTCCTGCCCTGCATCGATGCAGGGGCTCTGGAGGAGTCACCTGACAAGCCTGAAGGCACCTTCCGGGGCCTGGACGTGAATGGTAAGTGCCCCTTTTTGTTGCTTTTGTTGGGCCTTTTTTGCCTGAAACTCTTCATAGGCTGCCAAGCCTGGTTTCATCCCCTCTTTTAAAAATCCCTTCTGATTTCCTGCCTCCTTGCCAGCAGACATGTGAGTGATCCAAGAGCAGCACAGCAGTGCCCCAGCTTGCAGAGCACTCTGGGTTCCCTGACTCAGGTCCTGCCCAGGAGTAAAGTCCACTCTGGTGTAACAAAGGTGCTCTGGGCACTCTGCCTGGGGTCAGTCACTGCTGCTCTGGAAGAGCCTTGAGCATTGTGATAAAAATTTATCTCCACAGCCTGGAACCTTGTGTTTGTCTCCAGTCCTTCCCCCTGCTGTGCTGTCCCACCTAAAATCTACCCAGGAGCTCAACTCAGCTGCCCTGGTGTTAACGTGTGATAAATTCCTTTGTGTAGGACCAAAGGCACAGCTGATGCTGAGGTATCCAGATGGAAAGAGGGAACAAGTTTCACTGCCTGAGCAAGCTAAACTTCTGGTGAGTGGCCTTAATGGGAATCCTTGTCTGAGTAGAGGAAGGATGAAACTGGAGAATTTCAGACACTGTTGGAATCAGATCTGGTGGGAGAGGTGTATCCAGGGAGTGCCTGCGCTGTGTTCCATGTCATTCCTCTGGTAACTACTGGCTCTGTGTGTCTCCACTGCAGTTTGGGTTTTGTGTACACTCCAGTGTCTTCCTCAATCCCCACACTGCTCATTTCATTGTAAAACTACTCTAAATGGCTTTTGCATTAATTGTTAATTACCATAAAATGCTCTCAGCTTTCTCATTTCTGGGGATTTGTTTCTAAAAGTGGAACTCCTCATTCTCCGTCTCTCCCATCATACTTCCACCCTCCCTTCTGGACATGGATGTTGGAGCAGACTTTGGAGGAAGTTCTCCCAAAACAAATTGATTTCAGGATGTGGTGGTTTTGCATGGGAGGTAGAATTTTGGTCAATTACTGTGCCTCAGGTGTGTGTCTCAGCTGTGCTTTGGGCTCCTTACCTTGGAGAAGTCCATGTGAATGGCATTTCCATCAGAATATTCCAGGGAGCAGAGTGTAAAGAGGTTACTGTGCTCCTGTTCACCATGAGTTTTCAGGACACAGTGGCCAGTTCAGCTCATTTAAATTTAAATGTTGTCAGTCTAACAGCTGGAGTAATGGGAAAGGCAAAAGCACACCTCATCAGAAGGATTTTGTGTAGATTTGGCAGAAAAGTGTCCTGTCTCTGACAGAAAATGGGACTATTGCATAGCCAGCAGCTCTAGGAATGCACAGTGTCCTCAGCCCATGTTCTCATCCTTGACTCTCCTGCTTGAAAATAAAAGGGAAAAAAAGTTTGACTGTCTTTTGAATGCAGCTTGTTAAGTAAATTTGCACATATTATTAGACATGTAGCACTTGTGAATACTTAAGCAATTCATTTAGGCAGTACAGAAGTGTTAAATTGAAATAAACCCTGACTTTTGGTTTTGACTGTGGAAGTTAAAGGAAATTTATCTCAGCCTATGATTTCCCTTCTGCTCTAGAGTCAGCAGAGGAATTTAGCTGAGTCAAGGTTTGTGGGTAAAGACATCTTTTGGTTGCAGAGCTGAACAAGCAGCATTTGTGCTCATCTCATGTGATCTTCTGGAGCCTTTCAGTCAGATCCAGATTGAGTCTCAGGTGTTTCTTTGTGGACATCATTTCCATACTGATTTTTTTTTAGCCTTTAGTTGCTTCCATTTTAAAGCTGGCCAGAACCAGCAAAAGAAATTGCTTAAGGAGACAGTTGCACTTCAGGAGTTTTAACTGATGATACTGATCAGTTTTAACTGATGATATAAAACATAAAAAAATGTTTTATTTTTAATCATTGTGTTGTTATTGATGAAGCACTGGCTGCTTTACATGCATTATTTCCATGAGGTGCTTATGCTTCCAGTATTACCATGATGCCCTTTTTTCCCTTCAAGCCAAAAAAAAAAAAAAAAAAAAAAAAGCAATGGTGACACTTTTAAAAGGAAAACAGGATTTTTTTTTCCCATTCTGACTTCTGTGACACTGGTTTGCCTTCCTTTCTCCCCAGGCTCTTGTGAAACACGTCCAGTCCAAAGGATACCCCAACGAGCGCTTTGAACTGCTCACCAACTTCCCCAGGAGGAAACTCTCCCACCTGGACTATGAGATCACGTTACAGGAGGCAGGCCTGTGTCCTCAAGAGACTGTCTTTGTGCAGGAAAGGAATTAGCACTGTGGCCTGAGTTCTCCCAGCCTTCCTCCCTCTCCTCTTTGCCTGGGACAAGAGTGGTTAAATATGCAGTTAAGGGTCATGGGATTGCAGTGCTGGAATCAGGCAGCTGACTGGCCCTTCCTTCTCCCTCCTCCTCTCTCTCCCTCCCTTCTCCCTCTCTAGTGACCAAATGAGAGTGCTCAGAGTTTTATTTTCTTCCTCAGCTGCAGAGAGCATTGGGAAGAACATCTTTCCTCTGCTTTCCTGGAATAAAGTAAAACAGTGATCTGTGTATCCAGCATGCTGGAGCTTGGAGTGGCCATAATACACAAACCCTTCTCGCTGCTATTCTTAAATCTGTTTTGTTTAATTTATTTTTGAAAAGAGTGTGTGATGAGGCATGGAGGCATCTCTGTGTAAGGAGAGGGCATAACCTTCAGGACAGTCTTTCCTTTGTTTGGATTCCCTGCACAAAAGGTCTCCATTAACCTTCCAGCCTTCTCTGGTTTTGGAAAGGAGTTGGGTTGAGCCATGACAAAATGCTCTGCTCCATCTAATTCAAAGGCTTCTAGATTGCCTGCCTGTTTTCCTCCTGCTTTAAATTGCCAGTGGATGTAGTAAAAAAAAACAAGCAATCCCCCATAAATCCAACTGAGCTCCATATGGGATTGCCTGCTTGGCCCAGAGGGAAGCAGAACCAGCTCCTTGGTGGGGCTGGGTTATCCATGTTCCCTTCCCTGCATCCTCAAAGTGTCTCCTTATTGCTCTCAGGATTTTGCAAATAATAACAAGGGTGCTGTAAAGGTTTTGGATTCCTGAAAACACCTGCCACAGAGACCTGACAGCCAGTTGGCTTTTTTCCTTTTTTTCTAGGAGTGAGTGTCTTCACAGGGGTTTTACAGCACTGACAGCACTGAGCATCAATTAATGCTTCATAAAACACTTCCCAGCCTGGTGGCTTGAATTCCCTGGGATGATTTTTGTTCTATTTCCATGTTCATCTACTGTCACTTACTTCTAAATTTGGAGGCCTGCAGGGAAAGCTGCTCCTTGGTGCAGGCTTTCCTTTCAGCTCTGGAAGCTGGCACACAAGTCAGTGCCCTGCTTTTCCTCCAGTGTCTCCACCAGAATGTCATCCTTCAGAAGGATTTTTTTGGATTTTTTTGATGGAGATCTTGGCCAGTTGGTGTTTCAGCAGGTGGGACAGGAGTTAAGTGGCACAGCCCTCAGCACAGTGTGGTGGATTTGTGTGTTTGCAGCTCAAAACTCAGTTTAACATGGTCCTCAATCACTGAGAAGGCACATGGGACCTGGCATAACTGCTGACTTTTTCTGCCTCTCTCAGATGGTTGTCTTTGTTAAGACTTTAGTAGTCAGAAATTTACATTTTCTAGTTTTTCAAGATATTTTGCCTTTGATTTCAGACTAGCATCTGTACTTTGGAACCTTTAAATGCAAGAAATCACAAAAAATGTCTGGCATTCCCCATGAAAACTTCAACTCACAGCTGTCTCCTGCTCCTAATTGAGATTTGACATGTAATCATGCAATTGTAGAAGTTGATTTCCCTTTCTGCTGCAGGATGTAGTGTCAGGAAAGCAGATTTTCATCTCAGTTTCCTGATCAGTGGTTGATGGGACACCAGATGTCACCTTTGGTTTGTAAAGACCCCCAGGTGTGGAGGCTGCTCCCAGCATGGGGAGGTGAGGGGGAGTTTTGTGTTTGGCCTGTGAAGCAGCAGTGGCACCTCTGGACTGAAGGATCCTTTAGTTCTTGCATATCCAGACCCCAAACTCACATTTCCATGTAATCCCAAAGCTTCCAAAGCAGCTCCAGCTGTCTGGTTGGAATCACAAGAACCAGGTGTGATTTATTGCCCCCTCCTGGCCCTGCTCCTGTGTGTGGGGCTGTGATGAGACCAGGAATTGCAAAAACAGGGAAAAGAAGATTGGGAAGTTGAACATTTACACTGAAAATGGCATTTTCTCGTGGTTTCTAGGAGTTTGTTCTGTTCCAGGAAACTGGGTTGGATTTTTTCTATCTGTTTCACAGTGTGGTTTTTTCTATCACCTTTCTTTTGCTTTGCTTTGAGAGCAAGAAACAAGAGCCTGCATGTGGCTCTTCTCTCTGTTCATTCCTCCCTCTCTCTCCTTCCCAACCCAAACAAACCCAGTGCCACACATCAGCTGTGCTGTGGGGGCTGAAAGCTGATGAGAAACTGCCCCAACCAGGACACAACTTCTTCATCTCTTCATCCCTTGGGAGGAATGTGGTTGAAAACACAAATCAAGTCCTGCCTGGGACAGGACAGCTCATGGCAGTGAAGGTGATGGGTTGGGCAATGTTTAAAGAGTCACTTCTAGATGTGAAATCTGGAGCTCAGATTGCCTTTGCTGGAAAAAATGTGTTAAATTTGGTTGGGAAATACAATGTTGAGCTGTGAAGGACAGAGGAAGCCAATCCTTCAAAAGCTGTGGTTTGTGGCTTCCTGTGGGTGTCACTGGGGCAGGATTTGCTGCAAGAGCAGCAGCAGTGCATGTGGGCAGTGCAGGTTTTCCTGAGTGAGAACTGTCAGGGCTGTTTTGTTTGAAGCTGGAGCTCCTTGCTGCTGGTGGAGATGTTCCTTTGCCTGTGCTCTTCATCTGACACAGCTTTCTTTTGGGATGTAAAACAAATCCCATTTGGTCACAGCAAGGATCCTGGAACAGAAGGGGAAACAAGCTCTGGCTTTCCCTGCCAGGTGCAGCTGACACATTTACTTCCCATTTCAGAGGCCCACAGGAGGATTTTGGATTTTTCTGATGCTATGTGCTCTTAAGTCAAGCTGATTGTCCAGCCTCAACCTCACAGCATTCCCCCTGACCTGAAAAGGGCAGGTAGAGGCTGGGCCAAACACTTCTGGCCATGCTTTTGTTATTTTCTTTAGGATTTGAACAAAAGTCTGTGATTTTAATGATTTCTGACATTCACGGATTGCAGTGCATTGCTTTTCCTGGTAAATCACTTCATTTAACACCACTGATCGTAGAGGAATGTCCAGGATCTGCAGGTGGCTTTGTAAAATACAGTTGTCTGTAAAAAGCATCCAGGTGTACCATTATTCCTAAGTAGATCGAAACAGGAATTTTCCATCAGCTCTTCCCAGAGCTCCCTGACCTTCTCATCCCTGGTAGGGGAAGTGACACCTCTCCTTTGTCCAGCTTGTGTTTCACAGGGTCCACGTCCTTCAGAGCTGATTTGTACACTCAGCCTGCCCTGGCACTGCTGCTGTGGTTGTACCTTTGCAGAAAAACTGGGTTTGGTGCAGGTTTTAGTAACTCAACCTCTCTGCTGAAGGGTCTCAAATTCCTGCTCCTGTCAGAGCAACTGGGACTCGAGCAACAAGGGCTAAATTAAAACCAGTTTTCTTTTGGGGACAGGGCAGCATTTTGGGCTGTTTGTCAGGGAGCAAACACTGCAGAGATGCTTGAAATGTGGTGGTTTTTTGGTAAACCACATAAAAGTTAAATATGAACACAGGGACTTGTGTAGGAATGTCCATGTGAGTGGGAAGATCTGTATCATTTCAGGGCCTCATCACTTCATTTTTATTCCTTTTTAGTTTGTACTAGATGTCACTATTTTCTTCTGGTTTAATCCCTGTTTAGTGAAGTTGATAAAACAGGTGTTCCAAGAGGAGAAGGGGTGGCAGAGATGTGCTTCAGGTGGGTGAAGGACAAAGTCTCTGTCCTTAAGGACTGGTTGTGCCCTGTCTGGCTGTTCCCACAGGCTCAAATCCAGCCTCTGCTCTCCCTCACCCTTTCTATTTATTTATTTTCACAAGTGATTTTCTATAAGTGGAACAGCTCCTGTTTCAAAGACAACACAAACTGATGCTGAGCCCTGTGCTGGCTGCGTTGTTGGAAGCACCCACAGGCCTGTGTGGGTTTGGAGCTGGTCAGGTTAATGGATTCCCTTCCTGTGCTTTTTTTCCTGTCTCCTCTTGTCCTTGGGATGCCTGGTGTCTGTGCAGTCCCAACAAACAGAGCCATATTTATCTATTTACACCCAGAGACTGCTGCACCTGCCAGCAGTGCCTGGACCTGCCTCGAGTTATCCCCTGTGTTCCACAGACACCCTGGGAGGGAGGGCAGAAATTGGGGATTTGGTCACTGACAGATCACTGGCAGTGTCTGCAGTGCAGGGAAAAGTCACTTTGGAACTCTTGTGAAATGGTGCCCACGTTGGAGGTGTGGAACTGAAACTGTGTGGAGCAGGGGATGAGGTGCTATTTTACATCTGGGTAAAACTCAGCTCAGAGACACCAGACTCTAGGACAGATGGTTTTTTAAAAATGAGGCTGTTTCCTGGAACTGGGGAACATCCAGTTTCTAAGGGACAGCTTTTCACAATGGTCAGTTTATTCAATAATGGCAACTTCATATGGGAGGAGGGAGAGGATTCATTTGGAAGTTTTCAGCTTACTGTGCTGGGAGGGACCAAACTCAAGGAAACCTCTGATCTATATACACAACTGCTGCATTTTTTATAAATATATGTAAATGTCCTATTGTAATATTTGATCCTGGAAATAAAACAAACTGTTTTCAGTAGCTTTCTTCAGCACTTGGTTTTTTTGGGGTTGGGGTTTATTTGTTGGTTTAGTTCTAATGGAAGCCTGTCCCTGTGTTATTTGTGGAGTTCCTGAGTTTTTCTTTAAGGATACTGGGCTAGAAGTATAATGAGCTCTTGATGACAGCAGTGTCAAGAAAGCTTCAGGCTGTTGTAGAGGATAGAAAATCTTGAAGTGACACAAACTTATAGGACCTTGACAGGAAAAATACCTGTATGAAAACTAATAAAAAGAGACAGGGTTAGGATTTTCCATCTTTCCCAATGGAAGAGCAGGGGAAATGGGGCTTTCTGTTCTGAGCTGTCAGTGTCCTCTTGATACAGGTGGTGGCAAGGCAGAGCCTCTGACTTGTGCAGTTGAATTTGGGCTCCTTGGACATTCCTGTTGTGGCCTGGTATGAAATGCTGAGGAGCAGGGGCCCTTCTGGACCAGGATTTGGCAGGTACAGTGGAGAAACAGAAATTAAGAAATCAGTTTTGGGTCATGCTCCTGTTCCTGATTGTTGGTGGGTTTCCACTGTGGAGCTCAGCCCCTGCCATGGTCTTGTAGCTGGAAAACCCTGAACTCTTCACACAGCCTAGGAAAATATTTCCAGTTCCAACTGAGTCAGGAATCTTTTTACATCAGTCTGCAGGTCAAGGAACTGCAGAGATACCTCAACTGAAAATACCTCTTGGGTTTCATTTACTTATTTTTTCCTTTCTGTAAACTTCCAACTTTCATGGTGCTGGTTTATCTGAACTGTAAATTCAGGTGACATTTCTAAGCCCTAAAGGGAATATTGTCCAGCATTGTGTTGGTGTTTCCTCAGTCAGTTCTAGCCACAAACACCCTGCAGGGCTTTGTCTGAGGGGATTTTGGAGAAGTCTTGGCTGAGTGGTGGCACAAACAGGTTTGCAGATGCTAAGGAGAGGAGAGCCAGAGGGGTGCTGAACATCTTCCATCCAGGAGCTGCTTTGGCACAGAACATTTCCTTCCCACCAGGTCAGGCTCACCTCAGTCTCTTTGGCTCTCCTTGAAGCCAAACCACTCTTGAGACCCAGCCTGCTGTGCAGATTCCCCAGCCCTGGGGGAGCCTGGGGAGGCAAAGGGCAGGGAGGAGGAAGGTGAAGGCTCATCTTCAGCTCTGAGGAACCAGCAGGAGCCCCTGGCCAAGCTGGAATTGTTAGGTGGGACCACCTTTGGCTGCACCAGGACTGGGTGACTTGGCAGCAAACTCCTTGCTGTGCTGGCACTTTCCCAGTTGCACTCTGGTGTGAGAAAGGCAAGCACCCAGCTCCTCACGTGCAGGGCTAAAATTACCCTTCCATGAGGATTATTCTTATAAGGAGAAAATCAGCACTGCAGGGAGGAGTGTCAGCTGGATGCTTCACACTTCCTGGCGTGGGGTTTTCTGTGGGTGATGGAGCAGATCATGTGTGTGCTGAGAGCCTCGCTCTGCTGTGACGTAGGGAAGGCACAGGATGAGGTTGCAAAACGTTTTCTTCCAGCAGAGTGAAAAATGGGTGTCCCACTTTCAAAGTGAGAAAAGAGAGGAAGGAAATCTCGGACTCTGCTTATCCTGCATGCCTGGATAAATGTCTGTCTTCATTTTGGAGATTGATTTGTCTTATTTAAGGATGAAATAGCCCGAGATTAACTCAGGTGCTTGAGCCCAGTGCCAAGGAATGCCAAGGTCAGGGATTCTCCTCTCCCCCGTCCCTGCACGGGCCACTCGCTTCAGAGTTGGCTCCATGATCCTGCTGGGTCCCTTCCCCCTCAGACTATTCTGAGATTCTGTGACTAAAATGGGAATTCCTCTCCTGGTGCCAACTCTGATTTTCCTTTCACAGGGACTGTCTGATAACCTGCTCCTCAGTTTATTTTTGCAAGAGGAATGGAATTGCCTGCTGTAACTCAGCCTCACCCATTCATCTTTTCCTATGGGGCTCTTGGAGGGCTCCCAAAACTCTTTGAGAAGGTTCTTCCTTCTGCCTGCACAGCCCACGAGCCATTCTTCTCTTTGCTTGTGCCACCTGCAACTCCTCTGCCAAAAAAACCCTGCAGCTCCTCCTCCTGCCAACAAAACTGCCCCATTTTTACCATTTTTTGGTGCTGTTGTTTCCCTGGCTCCTTTTCTCAGACACAGAGATCATTGATGTTCCCCTGATCCTGTTCCTGACCTCTATGGGAATTGCAGTTTCCCTGTTGCACATTAACTGCCAGCCATGGCAGATAGGAAATGCTGGTATCAGATGATTTATAATAATGAAGATACCCAGAAATAACCTACCTGTCAATCTCATCACCAAGGCATGAGACACATGGTGGTGGGGATGCACTCAGCACCTGAGGAAAAGCTGAGACACCTGTGAGGAGCAAAGAGTGGGAGGTAGGAGCCAGTATAAATATATAATATTTATTTATATATTTATTTATATATATAATAGATATTATAGATATATTATAGATACATTATATATACATTATATATATACAATATACATACTATGTATAAATACAATAAACACAAGGGAATGTTTATTCTGAAGCTTTTATTGAAGTATTAGAGAGGAAAGCATTATCCCAACAGGTTTTTGCAGGAGCAACAATGTTCAATACCCAGGCAGTGATTGAGGCAGTGGTAGAAGCCTTAAAATCTGATGATGTGCCTGTTTGGGTGAGCCCTGCAGGGTAAATTCTGAAATGGGGAAGAGCGAGGCAGAGGCTGGCTCATGCAGCCACTCATCCTTCCCTGGGATGGGGACACGGCCAGAGGGTCATGCCCTGGTGGGCGGCCCTTGGGGGCTGAGGTGTCATAAATAGTCACATAAATAGGGCGATGGGACAGGGCTCAGCAGGGCTGGACACTGCAGCTCTGCCAGGCATCGCTCCAGGTAAGCTGGGAAGGGGGGAGAAGCTCCCTGGGCTCTGCTGGAATCTGTCTGTGCTGTTGGTGATGGGGCTGGGCTGGCAGAAGGACACAGGACCAACCTGCTGTCCAGATGGACACAGGACCAACCTGCGCTTGAGGTTTGTCTGTGCTGGCTGAGAGCTGCGTGCTCAGCGGGTGTTTGGAAGGGACAGCATTCCCTGGGAGATTCCCAGGGGAAAGAGAATCCTGCCATGCCCAGGGAGAGGGCAGTGTTGGAGGGGAAGGAGAGTGCTTGGAGAGGTGGAAGGGAGAGGAGCAGAAAGGTGAGAGCCCAGGCTGTGAGCTCAGAGGAGCTGGAGCTGTTCCAGAAGGTGGAGGGGAGGACTCAGCACAGGGCAGGAAACAACCACACACAATCCCTGGACTGCAGGCAGGGATTGAAGGGGGGAAAGAGGCCCTGAATTCCCTTTAACCAAGGCAGGGAGGGTGGAAATCAAGAGAGGTGGGATTTTAGGACATGTGGAGCTGATGGTTCCCCTCAGGTGTCTCAGACCTCTGTCCCTCCATGCTCAGCCCTCCCCAGTGCCCTGCTGGGGCTGGTCCTGAGCAGATCTCCTGGACTGGTGTCCCCCAGCCCCTGGGGCTGTGCCAGGGCTGGATGTGCTGCCCCGGGCTCCTCCCTGGCCCTGGGGCCCTGCAGGAGGGGCTGGGAGCTCTTCCACAGAGCCAACCACGGTGCCTCAGGTGCTGCTGCTGCTTTGCAAAGGCAGAGCGAGAAACGGCCTGAGCTGGGAACCTGTGCAAAATGGGCTGCAATCAAGCAGGAAAGGGGAAAATGCATGAGCCCAACTTCAAGCCAAGAGAACTCAGGGTAGAGAACAGCTGGGAGCCAGGACAGCAGCAAACCATGCTGTATTCAGCAGTGCCAGAGTGACCTAAGGACATCCTGTACAGAAAGGGGCTTGTAGGTGCAGAAGAGAGGCAATTTTGGACAAGGTAGCACCTGGAGATGGGCAGGTGCTTTCTAGATAAACTCATAACTTAATAACTCATAACTTCCATGCCAGTGGAACTGGAGGATAATTAATAATGTTTTCTTAATTCAATTTAATCAATTTCATACTCAGACCTCTGGCAGGGACAGGGATGGAATTGCTGTTGGATTAAATTGGAGACTGATGTGCTCTCACAAGTCCTGTACAAGGATTTTGCCTCTTTCCTGGCTCCCTCCTGCTCGTTGTAAACCCTGAAAGCCAAGCTGAGCTGTGCTGGGTGCTTGGCTCCCTGCAGTAACATTTCCACACAATCTCAGACTGGTTTTGGTTGGAAGGGACCTTAAAGAAAAAAAAAACAAAACATCTCCCCCTGCCAGGAGCTGGGACCCATTTTGGAAGAGCCACACAGGTCTTGGAGTTTGGTGTAGGAAAACCAGTGGCCATTTAGCAAACAAGTAATAGAATTTCCATTGGAAATTGCCCCAAGCAGGGGCAGCGCCAGCAGCGTGGGCTGACACCCAAAGCACAACCCAGCAACTCCCACCCACCACAGCTGTGAGCTGGGCTCGGGGTGGGGAACCCTCGGGGCGCTGCGGGGCCGAAAGCAGCCCCTTCCTCTCCTCCTCCTCTTCCTCCCCGTGCCCTCACAGGACGGCCATGTGCGTGGGCAAGTGCAGCCGGATCGTGGGGCCGTGCCTGCTGGTGCTGGGCACGCTGTCCGTGCTGGCCAGCATCCTGCTGCTGTTCCCGGGCGGAGCATCCCGGTACCTGCTGCAGGGACACCTGGGCCGCCACGCCCGCGCTCTGCCGGGGCTCTGGGGCGGCGGCATCGCCGTGAGTACCGCGGGCACAGCGCCCTTCCCACGGGATGGAGCGGGCAGGGGATGGAGCGGGCAGGGGATGGAGCGGGGCCAGGGGATGGAGCTGGACCAGGGGATGGAGTTGGACCAGGGGATGGAGTTGGACCAGGGCATGGAGCGGGGCAGGGCATGGAGCGGGCAGGGGATGGAGCTGGACCAGGGGATGGAGCGGGCAGGGCATGGAGCGGGGCCGGGGGATGGAGCGGGGCCGGGGGATGGAGCAGGGCCAGGGGATGGAGCGGGGCACAGCGCCCTTCCCACGGGACAGGGCATGGAGCGGGCCCAGGGGCACGGAGCAGGGCAGGCGGCTCCCCTTGGTCCCCCAGCTCTGGTTCTGTCCCCTTGGTCCCCCAGCTCCGGTTCTGTCCCCGCAGGTGCTGCTGGCAGCGATCCAGGTCACGGCGCTGGGCTGGCAGCGCCCCGGCTGCTCCGGCCGCCACGGCGTAAGCCAAGGGAGCCGGGATGGACCGGCGGGGATGGGGATGGGGACGGGAACCGGCGGGGATGGGGATGGGGAGGCGGGTCCTCCACTGTGGGACAGGGCACGGAGCCTTCTGTGCCATGGGACAGGACAGGGATCCTGCTCAGCCATGGCCCCATCTGGGACAGGACAGGGATCCTCCTGTGCCACGATCCTGCCGTGGAACAAGCAGGGATCCTCCTCTGGCCCCACCTAGGACAAGTCAGGAATCCTGCTGACTGTCCCCAGCCCCCGGTGGGTTGTGTCTGTGGGCACAGACCCTTTCTCAGGTGCCTCTGTGGGATGTGGAACGCCCTTGTCCCACAGCACATCCTGAGGCAGGGAGCTTCTCTCCAGGGGCCCTATGGCAGGGTGACGTGGCAGGGTGTCCCCTCCCCAGAGCACAGGGCTCCAGGGCGTACCGGGATGGGCTCTGCCACCCCATGGGTGCCTCCATCCCCAGGCACAGCTGGGCAGGGCCGTTCCCCTTTCCCAAACAAGCTGAGCTGTGTGTGTCCCCTCTGACCGTGTGTGTCCTCCCTGACCGTGTGTGTCCCCCCAGGCTCTCCTGTCCGTGCTGCTCTCCAAGCTGGCGCTGCTGGGCTCCGCCGCCTGCTTCGTGCTCTGCGGGGTGGGGCTGAGCACGGGCCCGCTCTGCCTGCACAACAGCACCGCGCTGGGGCCCGGGCACGCCGCCCTCTGGGGATACCCATTCCTGGACCCCATCGACCTGGGGGCTGGCGCCAGGTGAGGGCTGAGCCGCTGCTGCCCCGTTAATTCATTGCTAATTAAGTGGGTTGATGGAGGGGGTGAGTGGGTGCTGGCGGGTGGTGGGTGATGCAAGGCCCTGGTAGCTCGAGGAATCCTCACCTCTCAGGGGTTTCTGCGTGGTGCTTTCCATCTTCATCACCCTCCCACCTCCCAGCTGAAGTAATTGTACTATGAAGTGACAGAATAGAACTCAAATAAGAAGTTGCAGCACTGTTTGTTAGCTTATTATGAAGTGGAATCATCCCTTTGCATTCACTGTTTGAACCCCACTGCTCCCATTTCCTTACTTGAGACCCTTACCAACATTTCCTCATATCTGAACCCATGGTTAATGTTTTATTCCAATGATTTTGCACTGCAACATCTTGACATTAGCTTCCATGAGTTTGCTTCCAGTGGTCAGGTCAATTCTCCGAGAGATGGCAGAATTATTGTATAGGTTTCTTTCCCTCCTGTCAAAAGAATCCTGTTCTCTTTTTAGATTCACATCACATGAGCACATGTGGTTCTTCTAACTATTCTTTTTCTTACCTGCTCCTTGCTTTTTTTTTGCTTCTAAGCTTTTATTCTACTCATCCTCCAGATGAAGGGTGGGGTGCCTGGGGGATGATTTGTGGATCCTAGAGAACCTTGTCCCCTTGCTGTCACGCAGGGCCGAGAACTACCTGTACAACCGGAGCGCCTGGAGCACCTGCCTGGAGCCCGAGGGCGTCGTGGCCTGGCACGTGGCGCTGTTCTCGCTCCTGCTGCTCGTCAGCGCTGCCGAGATGCTGCTGGCGCTGCTCCAGATCCTCAACGGGCTCCTGGGCTGCCTCTGCGGCTCCTGCGACGGCAAGTAGGGCCCGGTGGCACTGCCAGGAGGAGGTGCCACCCCGGGTGTCCCCGGCTGCTGGCACAGAGGGCGCAGCAGGAGTGTGACACCAGCCCGGTGTGAGGCGGACAGAGCCCCCAGGGCATGGATGGATGGATGGACACCCCGGGGCTGGAGCAGCTCCTGGGGGTGAGGAGCCAAGGGCTGCTCCTGTGCACATCCCTGGCCTGGGCCGTGTCCCCTCCCTTGGGGCTGGTGGCCCTTGGGGTTGGGACTGGGCTGGTGAGGGATGGAGGGGAGGGCCTGGCTGCCAGCAGCTGCCTCGGCCACTCCTTGTGATGCTGAAAGGAGAAGAACTGAAAGGATACCTCGAGATACTGAAAGGAGGCAGAGAACCAATTTCCTGACCCAATTTGGAGCAGTAGAAAGCAGGCACTCCTTATCCCAGAGCTGGACACACGCAGGATATCTCCTCTGACCAAATGTGTGCTGTGGGGCTTCACAGCAGGGTTTGTTCCACCCTGATCAGACAGGTTCATTACAAGGGGCCTCCTAGAGGACGCAGAAACAGCACTTTGCCCAAAACCAGTGCCTCCATCCCTTCCTGGAAGGGATTTTTGATCCTGGAGGTTTGTCTGCTGGTTCTACTCAGTGCCCCAGTGCTGTGACCTTGCCTTGAACCTCTCTCGGGGCACGAGCTGCAGTTTCTTGTTACATAACTTTGCCACAAAAGTCACCATGTTCCAAAATGTTAATTTTTGAATCCAGAGGAGTTATTTAATCTGCTATAAAACTGTAAATATAGCTTAATTATTTGAGGTTGACATCCTCACTAAGAGATAAATAAATCTGTGGCGTCACATCAGTGAATACCCAGCATTACATATTAGCACCCGAAAAGACAGTCAGGTCTGAAAGTTCTATCAGAAGACTTGGCCATTTGTTGTAGCTTTGAGTTTTGTAAGAAAACCAACACTCTGAAAATAAATCTCCATCCAACACCATGTGCACTAAGTTCCCAAGATAACACAGCAACAACAGTGGTCAAGGGGTTTGTCCTGATAGAGAAGAAACAGGTTTACATGAAATGTTTTAGGGATTGTCAGCAACCATCAGGTGTAAACCAATCACCTTGACAGCTCATCTGTCTCATTACCTGTTTCTCCAGTGGTTCCAGATGTGTTTAGCATCCTGTGTGTGTGACTTTTACACCCTTTTGTCTCACTTCCAGTTAGTCTTTCAGTTCTATTTTGCAGCTTCCGGGGAACTGAAATTTTCTATTCTACACGTTGTCTGTCTCTTGTCATCCTCCACCCACCCTGGTGGAAAATGAGGCATGGTGGTGTCACAGACTGAAGAGCTGGCCACTCCTGTTAATCAGTTTTGTTAACCAGCTCATATTTAGGGCAGTTTTGTTAATCAGTGCATGTTTAGGGCAGCTGGGCTGGTGTTTGCCAGTGAGACATTGCCTGGGTTGATATAAAAACACTTTAATAATTGAAATAATAATAATAAATTGTAATGAAAAGGAAAATAACAAAGAGACCTAAAAGCCCAGACAGACAGAAAGGCAATACAAAATTTTCTTTATCATCAGCCCAAATATAAAACCCAGCCCCATCCCAGCTACAGTGAAGGAAGAGAACTGTACCCCAACCCAAACCCCTGGCTGCCTCCCCCTGCACTGCTACTGTTGCCCACCAGAATCTGTTTCCAGAGGTGGCTCTTGCTTGGAGAGGAGCCTGAGGCTGGGCTGTGTGTCACAGACACATTTTATGAAAAATCCTTTCTTTAGGATTTTTTCTCCTGAGAAGCTGAAAGGCCTCAGGAACAAAATGTAAACAATGGTTATCTGCTGCTGTGGAATGCAACAGGTGCATCTGTGATTGATCCATGTAGTTGTTTCTAATTAATGGCCAATCACAGTCAGCTGGCTCAGACTCTCTGGTCAGTCACAAGATTTTATTTTCATTCCATTTCTTTCTATGCCTTGCAAGCCTTCTGATGAAATCCTTTCTTCTATTCTTTAAGTATAGTTTTAATATATCATTTTCTTTTAATACAATATCTATATAATGAAATAATAAATCAGCCTTTTGAAACATGGAGTCAAGATTCTCATCTCTTCCCTCGTCCTGGGACCCCTGTGAACACCACCAGAGCTGGGGGCAAAAGCCTCCCCACCCAAAACAGAATTTAAAAAACGGCAATAAAAGTGAGACAAACCCCATTGTGGGGACAGTGACACACCTCCGTGCGCTGTGGCCGTGCTGGACGGTGGCAGGACCCAGCCGAGGGTTGATGCTCCAGGATCCAGGGTGGTCATGGGGGAGCTGACCCGGGCGGGCTCTAGGAGATGAAGCAGCTCCTCCTCCTCCTCCCCCTGCGGCCCCTCGGGGGAGCAGCGGCCGTCAGGGGGATGTTCTGGAGCACGTCGTGCAGCGTGAACATGCTGAGGGAGATCTGCTCGTAGGGGCTCCTCACGCCGTTCTCGTAGAGGCAGGCGAAGGCTGTGGCGGCGCCGCCGGCCGCGGGCGCGTCCCGCTGCGGCAGCTGCAGGCACGCCAGGTCCGAGTAGGCGCTCGGGCCCTCGTAGATGACCCAGGGCTCCGTCCAGCTCTCGGCGTCCCTGGGGAAGGTGCTCAGGTGGACGCCCATGTTCACCCGCGACATGGGGCTGGTGGGGTGCGAGTACAGGATCCACGTGGGCGCTTGGAAGAAGGGAGTGGGGCTGGGGCTGGCTGCAGAGTCCCCCCGCACCGAGGCGACGCTGTGGGCATCGCCGTGATGTCCTGGGGTGGGACAATGCTCATGCGGCTCACGGTGGGTGCCAGCGGGCGGCTCAGCACCTCCTGCCTGTTGTGTGGGTGAGCGCCCAAACCCCCGGAGCGCCCCGGGGAGCGGCCGGCACCCCGAGCCCCGGGAGGGCACCCCGGTGTCCCGGGAGGCGGCAGGGACATACACGAGCGGCGCGGGGAAGCCGATGACGCTGCCGTGGCAGCCGTGGGGCGGCTCCACCAGCCGCTGCACCAGCTGCCCCCCGTGGAACACGGCCCCGTCGTCCGTGCTCAGCGCCTGCACCCTGAAGCCCAGCGGGCTGCGGGCGTTGCAGTAGAGCACGTTGGACCCATCCTCCTCATCCACCGACACCAGCTGGCACTCGCCCGACTGCAGGTTGGGGATGAACTCGCCGAAGCGCCAGGCGCGGCCGTGGTCGTCGCTGTAGAAGGCGAAGGAGTGCGGGGTGGTCTTGCAGAGCTGCCCGAAGCACTGCTTGCAGTCGATGTGGTAGCTGTAGGCGGGCACCAGCAGCCGGCCCGAGCGCAGCTGGATGCCGTGCCCCGGGCCCAGCGCGAACGTCGCCCAGTCTGGGGAGAGGAGACGGCACGGGGGGAAGGTGGGGTGGGGTAAAGAGCGACCACCACGGTGCCCTGCCGTGCCCTGCATGGGAGGGTCCCCGGGGCTTCCTCTCAGTCAAGCCAAGCCAAGCCAAGCAGTGGGATAAGAGGGCAACATAGCCCGGTGCTGCCTAGCTGTCCTCATGCATGCTCCTACCCATGGCTATGGGGCCCCTCCATCTTCTCCCCACTCCCAGTAACTGATATGGATATTCCCTCCATCTCTTCTCCAACTCCCTCTGCTTGAGGTTCTCCTCCACCTATTTGGAAGCTTGTGGGATTCCCATGTCAAAGTCACCCCCAGCAATGCCACTCACTGGTGGCTCCAGGAGAGCAAAAGCCAGGGCCATCCCTGTGCTGGCTTCTGTCCCCTTGTCACAGACATCTTTTATGAAAAATCCTTTCCTTAGGATTTTTCCTCCTGAGAAGCTGGGAGGCCTCAGGAA
>JAXCLO010000013.1:20794930-20807709 GCA_035583995.1 Arremon aurantiirostris
CCTCAGGAACAAAATGTAAACAATGATTATCTGCTGCTGTGGAATGCAACAGGTGCATCTGTGATTGGTTTCATGTGATTGTTTCTAATTAATGGCCAATCACAGTCAGCTGGCTCAGGCTCTCTGTCCAGGACACAAGCCTGTGTTATCATTCCTTCTTTTTCTATTCTTAGCTAGCCTTCTGATGAAATCCTTTATTTTATCCTTTTAGTATAGTTTTAATATAATATATATCACAAAATAATAAATCAAGCCTTCTGAAACATGGAGTCGGATCCTCATCTCTTCCCTCATCCTCAGACCCCTGTGAACACGGTCACATCCCCTCACCCCCCTCCCCAGCTGGGTACCTTTGATGGTGGCCCCGATGACCTGCTGTGTCAGGTCTGTGGCCGCGCTCCAGCTCAGGCCCTGGTCAGCGCTGGTGACACAGCACAGGCGGGTGACGTTCTGGCCGGTGACAATCTGGTAGGCTTCGGGCGTCCTGCCCAGCACCGTGATGAAGAAGAGGAAGAGGGTGCCCGTGAACTCGTCGTAGAGCGGGCAGGGGTTCATGGAGCGGTGGTGCTGCAGCGCGGCCGTCTCCAGCACACGCATGTCTTCCCACTGCCCACGGAGGAGGAGGAGGAGAGGACAGACAGGGGTAAGGACCATCCCAGATTTTGCCCAGAGCTGTGGCTGCCTCATCCCTGAAGTGTTCCCAGCTGGGTTGGATTGTCAGAACCCAGGAAATTCCTTGGACTGCCCTGGAGGACTTGAGACCCAGACCTCGGCACAGAGCTCAAGACTTCCGTGCCTTTGATTTTGACCCATGGAGCAAATTACCACCTTTATATGAAGAATTACAAGGCAAGAGAGCTTAAGTAGAATAATAGTTATTTTGTCATAATAGTTAGTTTGTCACAGGGTGAAAAATAGATTTTTGAGGTTTTTAGAATGGAGGCTCGGAGTCCCAAGATAGAGGAATTTGGGCATACCCTGTCCTTCCTTCTTCTTCTTGGCCTCCATGTTCCAGGTGATGTTGGCACTTTTAGACTGGTTTAAGGTAGAAACTCACTGTCTAACATAGGTGATAGGGTATTGGGAAGTTATTGTAAATGTTCCAGGTGATGTTGGCGCTTTTAGATTGGTTTAGAGTAGAAGCTCATTGTCTAACGTAGGTGATAGGTATTGGGAAGTTATGGTAAATATTGTACACCTAGTTTTTAGTATAAAAAGACCCTCTGAGGCAGGCAGTGTGCCTCAACCTGACCTGCCAGACAGAGCTCAGTGGGTCAGAGAAAGAATATTATAGATAAGAAATAACAAACAACCTTGAGAACGAGAACAGAAGAATCCTGACTCCTTATGATTGCCAGGCTGGGAAAAAGAGCCTTGTATGTATCTCAGAGTCACTGTGACCAGCAGAGATCCTGAGATTGGATGGGGCTTGGAGCAAGCTGGGATAGCAGAAGGCACCTCACCCATGGAGCGAGATGTCCTTTGAGATCCCTTCCCACCAAAACCAACCCGTGGCCCTGTGATTCCACCCAGCCACCCTCCCTCCCTGTGCGGCTCTCTCCAGAGCCCGGCTGTGCCACACGCGCGATGGGGACATCCCCATTGTGTCCCCAGGCTGGCACACCGTGTCCCACCTCCACGTAGGTGCCGTAGATGGAGCCGCGGCGCAGCACCAGCAGGTTGGCGTGGGCATCGTCGGCGCTGAGGCGCTCCTCGGCGAAGGCCAGCAGCTTGGCGCCGCAGGGCAGGTAGAGCAGGGCGGGCACTCGGTACGTGACCCCGCTGGACTCCCTCTCGAACAGCACGGTGCGCGCCGGGAAGTGCCGGGAGCCCATGGCAGCGGCTGCGGCACAGGGATGCGGTGGGATGATGGATGAAGGCGGGGGGAGAGGCCGATGGTTTTTTAAGATTTTTCTAAGCTTTTCTAAGCTTTCTAATCTTAGCATTCTTGTAGCGGACTTTCTCACACACTTTCTGTAAATAACTCATTGTTTTGCGTTCCTTTATGGAGGAGGAGAAAGCTGACGGACTGGTGGTTTGTCCGGTGTCATTGGAGAGGTGGCACTGTCACCCTCCAATCCACTGTCGCCCTTGGAAAACTGTAAATGTTGGAATCAGAAAATAAACCTCCCTTTTTTCCTCGCCTTAAGAACAGCAGTGTGTGCTTGTGTTCTTTCGTGTCCTCTAGCGACAGCTGGGCATGGCCAGGGGTGTGGGGCTGTCCTTGGAAGGTTTGGGGTTTCATTTGGTGGGCTGGGGTCGGGGCAGCCCCCCGGGGCAGGGATGGGGTGGAGGGGGGCTGAGTGTGTGCTGGCGAGTCACCACAGCTCAGAGATGGGTCAGGGCACCAGCGAGGAGGCTGAGCTAGGAACCCCAAAATAAAAGAAATAAAATGAATTTGATCTTTAAGATGCCTGTCTGGGAAATCAAGGCCAGTGAGCAGGGAGCAGGGTGAGCCCTGCAGCTCCACGCACCGGGAGGGCAGAGCCCACAGAGGAGACCCCGGAGCAGCCCAGGCTCATGGTGACAGGGTCAGGGGTGTTCCTGTGTCCCTGCTGCCTCCAGCGACACGGACCCAGCTGAGACCTTGTTCCCCCTCCTCTGTGGGGGGATCCTGAGCTGCACGGCACGGACAGGGGGTCCCCAGCTGGGCTGTCCCTGCGGCACCGGGTGAGAGCTGTCCCCAAAGCCTTTCCTTCAGGGACAGGTCAGCTGTCCCCAGCTTACATGTCCCTGCATTTCCCTGGAGATTATCGCACAGGAGGAGATGGCATCCACCCCAGGCTCAGCTGGAGCTGTCACCTGTGGCTTCATCAGGAGCTTTTGCTGATTCAATATCCCCCCCGAGAAAACGATGGCACTCACCGTGTCGCGCTCAGCTGGGTGTCCCCTCTGTGTCCCACCACGGAGTGACGCTGGCTCTGGGCAGAGCTGTTCCCTCCCTGCCCGGTCCCCTTGTCCCGCAGGGTCCCCCCTCCGCTGGTCACGGCGCTCCCCGCTCGAATCCCTGACTCAGCAGCGGCGCACAAAGGAGCCCTTATGGCCGGAGCGGGGCCCCGAGGCTGCCCAGACACCCTGCCCGGAGCCCCGAGGGGAACCGAGGGCATCCACGCATCTCCTGCCTCAGTTTCCCTCCTCCTGCAGCCTGGGAGAGGCCACACTGCGCTGTCCAGGGGCTCCAGCCCACGATCACCACAGAGCACCCCACTGTCAGCTCCCCAGCCTGGGAGACGTGGGACAGAGGGGCCCAGAGGGGCCCAGAGGGGCCCAGCCCTCCCAGGACCCCCAACATTCCATGGATCCCCAGCTCTCCCAGCCTTCCACGGATCCCCAGCCCTGTCAGGACCTCCAGCACCACAGAATCCACAAACTTCCCAGGACACCCAGCCCTCCCAGGACCCCCAAGTTTCTGTGGACCCCCAGCCCTCCCAGGCTTTCCAGGATCCCCAGCACCACAGAATCCACAAACTTCCCCGGAATCTCAGCCTCTCCAGCCCTCTCAACCTTTCCAGGATCCCCAGCCCTGTCAGGACCTCCAGCACCACAGAATCCACAAACCTCCCAGGATCCCCAGACTTCCCAGACCTGCACACAGATCAGCTACTCAGAAACCATTTTTACGTCTATATTCGAATATTCCATCTCTGTGATCAGTTTAGCTAAAAGGGTTTGACAAAATCCATATAAAATCACGGATCAGAAGCTCCAAGGGGAAAGCTGAGGTGGAGGCTGCAGAACTGCTCAGGAATGGCCCCTGGGATGGCCCAGGGTGACCAAGTGTGGCTCCTGCAGCTCCACCTGGCTGCTACAAAAGCCTCGGGTTAATTTTAGTGAGGCAAAGTGCTGTTAATCTGCGTTGTTCCTGCAGGGCTGGTTAACCCCTGCCTCAGCAGCTGCTGAACACAGCTGAGGAAAATCCTGGCTCTGCTTCTCACCCCTCTCCCCGTGACAGCATCACCTTCCCAGCTGGGGCTGCTGCCCCTCAGCTTCACCCCCAAGGCAACATCTGGACCCCAGACCCAACCTCCCCACCCTGCCATCCAGGGCCCTGCTGCTGTGGAAGGTCTGTGAGGATGGATTTGGTGTCACTGTCACCTGTTCCCAAAACATCTGCCAGTGCCAGCTTACACTGATAAAACCCCAGTGTTCTAAAGCTGGGCCAGCATCTCCTCCTGCTCAGGGCAGCAGCAGGAACCTGGATGCCCAAAGCTGAGCCTCACTCCATCCCCTCCTAATCTGTGCTGAAGAGTTTGGCCAGCACAGCAATGGGAGCCCCAAAAAGTGTCTGCTTTGCCAAAAAAGGGCTTTGGGGACGCTGCACCCAAAGGAACATCCATGCCCAGGCACCCTTGCCTGAGAGCGAGGGGCAAAATCACAAAAGCTCTCCTCAAGGGAGCACTGAGCTCTCCCACAGGGGACAGAGGCACATTCACCTGGTGACACATGTGAGGGGCACAGCTTACATGCCACTGGGCAAGGGGCAGCCTGCCTGGCTTTGGGGAGATGCCTGGCACTGCCACAGCAAAGGCAGCTCCCGCAGTGTGTGGTGGTTTGTCCTCAGTGAGCGTGGATGCTGCTGGATGGGACAGCCACCATCTCCCCTGTGTCCCCTTGTCACAGCCCCCTCACTTCCCTCCCCTAAACCCTCCAAAGTCAGGACCTGCTCCAGTGAGCTGTGACCAGACTGATGCAACGATGGATATCAAATAAAACCAAATGAAGGCAAATGATCACGCTCCTGATTAATGATTAAGAGGCTGGAATGTCTTGGCCAGCTGCAGCCAGCCTGGCTCCCTCCAGCCAGGAGCAGCCAGGTGGGATCACCCAGCACCTGGACAATGCAAAGCCTTTGGCTCAAGGTCCCCAAAAAGAGACCAACCACCAACTTGGTGTCCCTAAACAAAGCCCCCACTGCCTCCCCCTCACGCACAAGGGTCCTGTGGGGCAGTTCCATGTCAGACAAGGGGGGATGCAAAGCCCTGGGAAGCCACAGTGGGTTGCCACACGTCCTAGTTGGACCCTGGGAGCTGCATCTTCTCCTGGAGACTGGTCCACAGCAATGGCAACCCCACATCTTTTCTCTTCTTGTGAGGGTGTTGGACAGCATAAAGGTAGGAGGTGTACTGGAGCTCTGGTATGACCATTTTCTGGCAGGTTCTCAGAGTCGTGTTGTCCAAGTCTTGTTTGAGGTTGTAGCCCAGGATATTCGCAGCCCCTGACTGGAAGGGCAGGAGAGCTTTATTCCTGATGTGGTCCTTCCTCACGGCCTCCTGCTCTGACAGACAAGTCTCCATGAGCTCCTTCTGTCTGCTCCGCAGGTGATCCACCTCCTTTTCCAGTACCTCCAGCCCTATGGTCTCCTCAATCCTCCTCCAGAAGCTCTGGTTGAAGTGCAGGTAGAGCTTCCAGTCCAGCGAGCACCAGGCTTTTATCTGCTCCTCACTTTCCCGAGTCAACGTCTGGACGGTGTCCTGGCTCCTGGAATTGAGCTTGAAGTAAATCACATCATCCAGATCCCAGCACAAAGTGTGCCTCAGGAGGATCATGGACTCATCAAAGTAGTCTGCTATCAGGATGAGGTGGAAATTGTGCTCGATCTGCTCCAGGACAGCCTGGGTGTAGTTGGTGTCGTCGTCGGCGTTGTTGTCGTAGCCGAAGTCAAACCACATGATGTTCCTGGCGTAGATGTTCCTCCTGTGATCTGCCGGCTGGTAATACCTTGTGGGGGACTCCAGGAACTCGTTCACGTCCTTGGAGCTCCTGAAGGCAGGCACATAGTCCTTGTAGTAGATGTAGGAAGACTCCAGCAGAGGGATGGGGTTCCTCAGGATGGAGAAGTAGAAGGTGTTGGCTGCCATCACCTTTTTCACCTGTTTGCGGGAGGAAGAAGAGGTTAGTCTGTCACAGACACATTTTATGAAAAATCCTTTCACCCAGGATTTTTTCTCCTGAGAAGCTGAGAGGCCTCAGAGGAAAAGAAAAACAATAATTACCTGCTGCCGTGGAATGCAACAGCTGCATCTGTGATTGGTCTCATGTACTTGTTTCTAATTAATGGCCAACCACAGTCAGCTGGCTCAGACTCTCTGGTCAGTCACAAGATTTTATTTTCATTCCATTCCTTTCTATCCCTTGCTAGATTTCTGATGAAATCCTTTCTTCCATTCTTTTAGAATAGTTTTAATATATCATTTTCTTTTAACATAATAAATATCATAAAATAATAAGTCAGTCTTCTGAAACATGGAGTCAAGATTCTCATCCCTTCCCTCGTCCCGGGACCCCTGTGAACACCACCACAGTTAGTCCTGTCCCAGTCAAGTTTCTCCTCAGGTGTCGTGGCTCTTTCTTACCTCCAAGGGGTTAAACCTCAGGTGATTGCACATGATGTTGTAATTTTGGCCTATGGTTTCAAAGCCCTCCACAAAGTGGGCCATGAAAGTGCTTGGGTAGCCCAGGTGGAGGAGCTGGTCAGCAGGGAGGGCCACGGTGAGGTTGTACCTCTCTGCAAACCTGAACATGATGTTGAGCACGGTGCTGCTGGCAGTCTTGTGGGTTTTGAGGAACATGACGTTTGTCTTGGCGTGGCACGGCGTGGGAGGGACCAGCAGCTCCTCGTGGCTCTTTGAGATGCTGCAGGAAGGTGACAGGAGGGGCAAAGAGGCTCTCTGGAGCTGCACCCCATCTCTGAGAGCTGGCAAAGCCAAACCAGCTGCTCCTCTGACCCCACACCTGCAGCTGGTCCGAGGCTGCACCCAAATCAGCCCCAACCCTCCAGTGTAGATGTTTTCCCCCTCCAGTTTTCCCCCTCTCCAGACTCTCACTTACCAAAGATTTCATCTCAATCCCCTTTTTCCACACAGCTGATTTTGTCCCAAAGAGGCTGAGCTTTGGCTAATTCCATTCCTTCCCCAAACCAGGACCTGGTTTTGAGCCACCCCCCCTGCTTTGAACATCAGCCCAAGGCCTCATGAGAAGTAAATCAGGCGTCAGAGGCCACGTCCTGGCTGCTCCAGGTACAGGAACCTGTGCAACCTTGCTTCAGCCTCCCTTACCTGTAACTCTTACTCCTCATATGGAAGAACCCCGAGAGGCAGGAAAGTCCCAGGCAGAAGCAGAAAATGATGAGACACCTGGCATGCCTGGAAATACAGAAGAGTTTCAGTGGATTTTTACCCAATAGTCCTTCCCCAAACCGCCACATTTCGCGTCTTGCCCTCAGGAATGTGAGCACAGCTTCATATTTCAGTTTTTGGCAGCCACCTTTGGGCCCTGAGCAGGTGTTAGAGGCAAGGCAGTGAGAAACTGCACTTTCACTATTACTCTGCTAATTTGGCTTTTGGCAAGACACAGTGTGCTTCAGGCAGAGCCTGAGCTCTTCCCACAGCCTCCTGCTCTGCTTGGCTGCCTTTTGTTTTGCTTTTCTTTTGGTTTTTCTGGGGCTTTAGAGCTCATTCACTATTCAAACTCCTAGATTATTCACCAGAAAACGAGCCCTTTGTAGGGGTATAAAGACTTCCCTGGTGAGAAACCTGAGCAGCTCCTGTAATCACATCACTCCAGAAGATGGGGATTGAGAAAAAACCACTAAACTGAGGGAAAAAAAATCCACCAACCTGAGGTTCTCTTGCAATATAAATACAATTTTTCAAGACAGAAAATCAAATAACCCAACAGCACCTGTAATGGATTTATTACATCCCACTTTGAAATGGGGGATAATGATGAGGGAGGAGTCTTTTCCAGCACTAATTAAGCAACCTGAGAGACAAGGATTCATCAAGGGTTCCCTGCACATTGCAGGGGGTTGCAATGGGCTGGTCTTTAATGCCTTTTCCAATTCAAACAGTCCTATGATGATTTGATCATCACCAGTGTGCTCCAGCTGGGACACAGAGGGGATCTGTTGAAGGTTTGATGCCCACCTAAAAGGAATTTTTCACCACCAAGTTTGATCTGACTTCTCTCACCCTGGAAGATTTTTTAGCTCTGTGTGAATCTCATATTTGCAGACATGGCCAAAATGCAGCAGACCTGGCTCAGGCTTTACACTGTTTTGAGAAGATATAATCCAAATTTCCAGCATGGTGTGGTCACACTTGTGGTTTCCTCTCTCCAAAGGGAGCAAGCAAGCCTTCAAACCTTCCTCCAAAAACCCTTCCCAAAGCCAGGGAAGACCCTCAGCCATAGTTCTACCAACCCCTGACAGGAATTTGCAGCACAGCTTCTGCATGAAGAGTTTCAAGACAGACCCGCAGGCAGGATTTCATCAGGATTTCCTTATCTTTTGGCCCCAGGCCTGTGAGGGGGATGGCAGTGGGACAATCCCCTGTCCTTGGAGATGAGGTGGGAGAAGAAAGGCAGAGGAGCCCATGGGCAGTGCAGCCCCCACACCAATCTTCCTTCTTGGGCTTTCATTTAAACTGAGGCTGCTTTATCTCTGATGGTTTTCCAAAGCACATCACCCTGCCTGCATGCCTGGAGGCCCATCCTAAGCTGACATCCTCCTGCTGCACCTTTTTTTGCCAGTTTAATGGTGCAGTAACAGCCCATTTATTAATTTAGGCAGTGTCCCCAAAATGGCAACTCTGAATGATGATCTATGGGGCAAACAAATCACATACACCCAAAATCACCCTGAGGGCAGATCCAGATCACAATATGCTCTAGAAGACCCAGAGCTTAGGTCTCCCTTCTTGTTCCTTTGGCTCAAGCTGAAAATAACAGACATCTGCATCAAACTAACAAGGTTCTTCTAAATTCAAAGACCTGGAACACAGGCACAAAATACTAATGGCAAAATCCCTTCTGCTGCAAGAAGACAGGTTCTATAGACCTGTGCACTTTATCACCTCAAGGCATTCCTCAATATTTTAGTAGTTATTTACTTAAATAAAGGATTACACAGTGCCATTCTGCCTCCAAATATTCAGACACATTCAGCACACCAAGCCCAACCCCAGCCTAACTGAATTCTCCCAGAGACTCATTTTGTCTGGATGTGCCCCAAACCAAAACACAGCTAGATTTTGTCCCTGGAGACACAGAGAGGAATGAACCTTCGAATTATCTAGGCCAAAACCATTTTCTCCTGGAATGGTGTGTTTTAAGGAGCAAGAGTGACTGATCTCTGCAGGACATGGTCCATGCAGGTGCCAGTCCTCACACAGAAATGGCAGGATCCTTGTCCCAGGGGGGACAAACACTGCATTATCATGGCATGGTGCTTGTTCCTGGGATGGATGGATGGATGGATGGATGGATGGATGGATGATGGATGGATGGATGACGGATGGATGGATGGATGGATGGATGGATGGATGATGGATGGATGGATGGATGGATGGATGGATGGATGGATGATGGATGGATGATTGATGGATGGATGGATGGATGGAGCAGTGCTCTGGATTTAAAAGCAGTGCCCACCCTTTAGTCCTCCCGAGCTGAGCCCTCCAAGAGCACTTTCCCAAAAACCACCACATCTTTTCCAAAAAATTCCCAAGAATTTGAAGTCTCACCCAAGTTCTGCTGAATTCAGAGAATTCTTTACTGATTTCAGAATTAGAGAATCCCACACTGGATTTGGGTTGGGAGAGACCTTAAAAGCTCATCCAGTGACACGTCCCACTGTGCCAGGGTGCTCCAGCCTGGCCTTGGGCACTGCCAGGGATCAGGGGCAGCCACAGCTGCTCCTTGTTGGAACCCTGGGTGTTGAGAATTTCAGACTTTCTGTGCTGACAGGCACTGACCACAAAGAGAACACTGCATTGGATCTAAAGCTGTAGAGAAAACTTCCACAATTAAATAATAGAACTAAGATTATGAGTGTGTAGTTTAAATAGAAGTCTGTAATATCACATGGTAAAACACTTGAGGTTTGAGATTTTAAAATATAATAATAAATATAAAGTAAGATAGAAATTTTAAGACAGACACTAGTCCTTCTTCTTCACCTTCTTCTTCAGGAATTTAAGCACTATTATATAATTAGATTAAAAAGTCCACATTACAAACCACAAGTAGTTAGTTATTAACATAAATAATACAAAATAAAACTAATTTGTGTCATTTCTTAATTAAACAGTTTATGCTTAAAAAAGCGTTATAGGGAGAGAGATACAACTCCTTTTTTAATTAGTGTAAAATATTGTAGAACTCACAGTTTATAAGAATATAATATTAATAAGAACTAATAAACATCTAAGTCCAAACAAAAAATACCATCTCATACATTTAATTCCAACCCTAAGAAAAAAATTTAAAACTCCACACACCTGAGGACAACAGTTTAAAGTTTAAATAGATTCCTTGAAATTGAAATCCATATTTTTCAAACTGGTGCCTCTTTTGTTTGGGCAGGGAGAAACAAAGTCTTTGTGTGTCTCCCTGTCTCATCATTCAGAAAGAGAAATCCCCTGGAGGAAAGGATGGGGATGAGAGAGCTCAGGGCCATCCCACACCCAAATGTGTCCAATCCATCATTCCCATCATCCCTACATTCCACCTCCTCAAGGTGCATTCTCTCCTAAAAAATGAACATTTCCTTTTTCAGAATGAAACTTTTTTTTTGTTTCTTTTCCACCCCAGACTCACAATCCATTTTCCTTCTGCAGTTCCAGTCTCCAGGCTCTGCTGGCTGACTGGGAATTGTCCATCCAGAGGCTCCAGTTTCCCTCAGCACAGCCCACGGGACAGCAGGGACAGCCAAGGACCACTCACAGCCCAACAAGGCAACTCAAACAGCTTCTACATACACAAAATAATGTTCCAGAACTATTTGATGTATTTTTAGCCTCTTTTAAGGCACTTCAGCAGCTGGGAGCAAGGTGGGAAGCCAGAACCGTGGGCCAAGATCCAAAATCCATTGAAGGCACTGGGGCTTTTCATGGATCAGGATTGCTCCAGCTCACAGCTCCTCCACGTCACTGGTTTGGGATTATGTTCATCTTCCTTTACATTTAATATGTGAGCTTTAAAGAATCGCATCCTAGGAAATGAAGATTTATTCCCAGAAAAATCTGTGTAATAATAAATCTTCTCCTTAAATGTGCAGAGCAGAGGATGGAGATGAGAAGAATTATTTTATACTTTATAGTGCTTTGAGCTATAATTTTATTTATAGCATTATTTGAACTGAGCTTGTCCCAGAGAGGGAAAAGGACAGCTCAGCTGCAGCTTTAGATAATAGGTCAGGCTTTCCAAACACTGAGAATTTCTGAAATAAAATTAAATACCAGGCTCCAATCTGGCCCTCTCCACTCTTTAAGAATAATTACAGAAAGAAAGGACTTGTTGTTAAATCGCTGATAGAAACCTGGGGAATAACTGTAAAAGCAGAACTAATTCTGATTAAACTAAAAATGCCATTTTTAATGAGGCGTGGATTGGGCTGCAATATGAGAGTGCTGAGTGAGGGTTAAAGGGGATATTGGGAAGGAGCTGGGATGGAATTCCCAGAGGAGCTGTGGCCATCCCTGGCAGTGCCCAAGGCCAGGTTGGAGCTGCCTGGAACAGCACAAGGTGTCCCTGGATGGGCTATAAATCCCCCCCAACCCAAACCAGTTTGGGATTTTCACAGAGCTCATACAGTGCACGATGGGATTTCTGTAATTACTCAGGCTTGTTTAATTGATTCAGGGCATCCTTAGGAATCCCACTCTCACAGTGACTGCTCATTATTCCAGGTTTGCACTGAGCCCCAGCATTAACCTCACCTGCACCATTTTCTCATTGGGCAACAATCACTAAAATTTGTGAGGCAATCCATCCCCACCCTAAAAGAGCTTTCCAGGCCGCCCACACCAGTGGCACAATAATTCATATTTAGAGGATAAAAAAATCTCCTGAATTGAGGAGGATGTTTATTTTTCCATCTGAAAAAAAATAAAATTGCTATGAGACCGAATCAAGTGAAATGGTTTAGCAAAAGTTGTTACAAGAAATCACCTCCTTGAGGTGACTCCTCTCTGTGACAGGAGCCATTCTCACACTCCAACAATGAGATTTTTGGCAGCACACTCTCTGGAATCACTGTCCATTCTCCTGACAGCCTTCTTCCTGGACTTTCTTCCCTTAAATCCCATGAATGAAGGATTACCAGGATTTATGTGGCTATTTAATACCTCCAGGAAAGAAAAAGCACACAGTACAGGAAGACAAACAACAGGTATGGAATGGATCTATCATAATTTCAGCTCAACTCGCCAATAAATTTATCCTGACATTGACTGATAAATATTGGGACTATTTGAACTTGTTTCCTGGATTGTGAGAATTACCCTGCAGCTGCTTCCTGTGGCTGCTCCAAAGTGCTGCATTTTAGGGAGCATGGATGCAGTGCTGAGGGAGTCAAGGCAAGAAAGACAAATCACAACAATTTATAACAATTCACCCCTTTTGCATCACAAAAAGTTTTGATTTGGGTTTTGAGAAGTCAGGATTAAATGCCACCTGTTGTGCTGGATATTCATACTTCTGGATAGTTTTAAAAAATATTTTTAATATAAAATAAATATATTTTAATATATTATTATGTATATTAATATAGACACAATATATGTTAATGTACACAATAATATTGTATACACAATTATAATATGGTATACACAATATTAACATATACACAATAATATGTTAATAATCTATTTTATTTTATACTATATTATTATATTAACAATATAATACGTTACAGATAATATATTATAAAATAATATATTTTTATAATAAGGGAAGGGAAGGGAAGGGAAGGGAAGGGAAGGGAAGGGAAGGGAAGGGAA
>JAXCLO010000013.1:20816140-20834501 GCA_035583995.1 Arremon aurantiirostris
TGCAGCAGAGCCACAGCTGGCACTGCAGGAGGGCTGAGCCCCCATGGGATGGGGCTGGGACACCGCCCTGGCACACACTGAGTCTGTCAATGGTTTTGTTTGTATTATTGCATTTTTATTTTAATTTTCCTAGTAAAGAACTGTTGTTCCTATTCCTATAACTTTGCCTGAGAGCCTCTTAATTTCAAAATCATAATAATTCAAAGGGAGGGGGTTTACATTTTCCATTTCAGGGGAGGCTCCTGCCTTCCTTAGCAGACACCTGGCTTTTCAAACCAAGACAGGAAGAGCAACACCTTCACTTGGAAGACTTATATCCACAGGTTCTCTTGTGTCTCTGATGCTTCACTTGCACAGCCCAAGTGAGAAAATGCCTCCTTTGGCTGCTGTCACTGACAAATCAGAGCAAGCCCAAGGGGACATAGAATTGGAATACTCATACATACACACAGTGCTTGGTTTCAGTGTTCAGACTAAGCAGGAAACCCAGCAGTGTGTTCTTCAGCAAGAGCAACCCCATTCCTTTACTTGTTCCATCCCACTAACAAAATCAAACATGGAGCACTCCATGTTCTTGCTGATCCAGAGTGCTGATGGCCCAAGTGCAGGTGCAGAGCTGGAGCTGCCCTGATGGCCCAAGTGCAGGTACAGAGCTGCCCTGCTGTGCTGCCTCCTCAGCACGTGCTCCCATCAGGAGCTGAGGGCAGAGTCTTGTAGGGGTTGAGGATCCCTTTGGGGTCCAGCATGGCTTTGAACTGCTGCATGAGCAGCACTGCCTCGTGGGGTTTGCTGTAGTGAATGAAGTTCCTCTTCTTGAAGCCCAGCCCGTGCTCTGCACTGACGCTCCCACTGTATCTCGCAGTCCACTCGTACACGAAGGGCTCGATGGCCTCCAGCAGGGAATGGCTGTAGGACTCTGCAGTGATGTTCAAGTGCAAGTTCCCATCTCCTGGAAGAAAACATTGCACAGCTGGGTCTGGGAGAACAACCTGGTGGCCCTGCAATGGATACTCATTCCTGCTCTCAAACAACAGGGCCTTTGTTAGTCTGCAAGCAGCGCAAAAAGGACAAGCTCACTGTCCTACAAATGTCAGCCTCTCTGTGCACAAATAATTAACATAGGATCTTTGCTTTTCCATGCTCCAAGTGCAATATTTGAGGAAAGGTTCTGAGTTAAGCTACTTTCAAACTCCAACTTTTGTGATTTTCAAATTCCCACTGTGCTGCATTAATGTTTGTTCCACCACCGTGATGCAATGACGAAGACTTGCCCAATGGCATTTCATAATGATTATTAGATTTTAACATGGTCCTCCTTCACTTTTTCTCTCCCTATTATGTTTGTGCAATGCTCTAAATGTGCTTTGGCACTGTGTCAACAGAAACAAAGAAAGCAGAACAATTTCTCCTTTTGCCACTGTGTGGGACAGTATTTGATTAAGCACAGAGTGCTGGGTACTCCAAAAGACAAAACACACAAAGAAAAATACAACTTGCTCATCCTCCTCCTGCATCCTAGCAAACCCTCACTGCACACAGCTTAGTCCTCAAAGAGCTACCAACAGGAAGCCTTTGTTATGCAACGTGTCTTTCTAATGATCCCTAATCAAGTGTGCTCAACAGTGTTCCATGTTTTTTCTGTAACATAACAGCTCTCCTAAACAACCAGTTTACCTGCTTGTAAAATCAGATTAGTTTCCCAGCAAGCTGACAAATCTATCAGCCTTTCTGTGCATTTATCATTATCATTCTCTGTTGGAGGGTTAATGGCTCACAAAAAACTGATTTCCAGTGGGATTAATCACTTTGGACAAGAAAATGGTTATCTGCCAAATGTGTCTGGGTTCATCAACCAAATTGATGGTCCAATTGAACAAATTACATATTTAAATAGAAAGTACACAGCAAGGAGATACAGATGAGCAGTTCCATGGCTCACTGGCCAGCAACCTGCCATCAGTATACGGAAAACAATCTGAAAGCAGAGAAATTCAAACACCCTGATGCACCCTCCTCTTCCACAGCCCTCAATTTAAGCCTCTCATCCACAGCACAGAAGAGCCATCACCTCCTTTCCCAGCACCCTGTGGCATTCATATTCTCTGACAAAATCCCTTCGCCCAGGATTTTCTCCTGGGAAGCTGAGAAACCTCAGAGAAAAGGAAAACGATTCTTATCTCATTTGCTACTCCTGTGTTTTGCTCATGTGGAATGTGTTTGGAGATTGTTCACCACAGGTGATTGTTTCATTGCATTCTGGTGTGAGTTGTTTTCACTCTTTGGCTAATCAGGGCCAAGCTGTGTCGGGACTCTGGAAAGAGTCAGGAGTTTTCATTATTATCTTTTTAGGATTGTGTAAGTATCCCTTCTGTATAGTATAGTATAGTATAGTATTCTTTAATATAATATAGTATCATAAAGTGATAAATGAGCCTTCTGAGAACATGGAGTCAGATTGGTCATTCCTGCCTTTGCTGGGGCATTCCCTGCAAATCCAATGGAGCCCCACTTACCCAAGTGGCCATAGCCCACCACGTTTTTGGCACTCTGGCCCAGCCGAGCCCTCATGTCAGTGACAAGGTCATAGAGCTTCCCCACAGGCAGGGAGATGTCATACTTGTACACAGAACCCTCGTGAGTGAGGGCCTCGGTGATCCTCTCCCGCAGGCTCCACAGCACCTGAGCAATGAAGGATCACAGAAATCCACATCACCCAAGCAGCTCTTGGGTTCCATGCATACACCAAGAACACCTCCCTATATAAAACACTAATCCACTCAAAGAGATTTGTGGGAGAGGAAACACTGACTTGCCTTTATTTTCTTCTCATCCGTTGCCACAGTTCCATCAGTGACCAAACCTGAAGCCATGGCCTGCTCTAGGAAGTTGTTCAATTTTTCTTCATCATGAGTTGAGTTGGAGCCCGAAGTTTCAATTAAAACATAAAAAGGACTGCCTGAGAATGAGAGTAAACAAAGTAAGTAGATGCCCTGGGGCAAAACAGAAGAATTCAGGGCAGGTTTTAGAGCTTTCCTCACATGTTATGTGCCCAGACTCCCTGGTGCCAGAGAGAGCACTTCACTGACATGCTAGATCTTTTATTAAGCAACCACTTCCCAGAAAGCTAGCAGTTTTGTGAGGGCAAATACAAGTAAAAAGTCTCATCTTTTAAGATAAAAGATGTTTGGAATGGATATACTAGATACAAAAATTATGAGGGATGCCCACACAATCACCAACCTTTTAAAAGTCAGTGAGTCAACTTTTTAAAATGAGTCACTTTTTAGAAGTGTTTAAAAGTAGTCTAAAAATCCCCAAGAAGGGGATTCCCTGCCCCTTTCTGCAGTGTGAATATCACTGGTACCTGCCACTGGGCTGGACAGCTTGAGGTGTGTCTCAACCAGTTCCATGCACTTCTCATCCATGAACTCGTAGGCAGACAGGATCTCACCCAGCATGGCTCTGCAGGTTGTGAATGTTTCCAGAACCTTGGCAAAACTCTGACACCCTTCAGACAGAACAGACAGGAATCAGGACCAAAAAACAGACACCACCCCAAACCCTCTGCAGGTTTCTGAGAAGTAAAACAATCTCAGTGAAGGCTCCCCACAAACAACTCTGGATGTGCTGAGGGACATCCAGAAGCAGCTTTTAAGCAGCCTGGCCACATACTCTGCTGATCCAGAGCCTGACCTGCAGATGTGACTTCTCAGCCTTGCCTCATCACCTGGTCACTCACCTGACTCCTGGATGCTGGCTGCCTCTGCCTGCTGTCACAGTTTTGTCCTGCTCATCTCCTGAGCCTGTCAGACCAGGCCCTCCCTCAGCAGTGAGGGGGCTGTCCTGCCTGCCTGCTCACCCTGATAAGCTCCTGGCTCCACTTTCCTTACAGAACAACCTGCCCTTGCAGATATTTCAACAGATTAAATACCTGCACAGGTATTTCAGCACAGAGCCCTACACTATTTCCCAGAAATCTGCTGGCAGTGCAGCTCAGCAGGCTGAGCAATGCTTTCTCCTCTCTATCCCTACTCCCAGCCTTTGAATTCAGGTGTGAAATCATTCATATCACTTCTACCTAGGAATGCCACATTCACAGCCTTAGGCTTCTGAGGACAGAGGATGGAGACAGCAGTGATAACTCCCAAGGTGCCCTCGGATCCAATGAAGAGCTGCTTGAGGTCGTAGCCCGTGTTATCTTTGCGCAGAGAGGTCAGGCAGTCCAGAGCTGAGCCATCAGCCAGCACCTGTGGGAACAGGAGCCCAGTCAGAGCACCTGGATAGGAAACTGCTGCCTTTGGGAATGAACTTATCACCAAGTGATGGGAAATGCCACTCCCCTTGAGCTGCAGCCCACTCCCACACTGCTCCTCCATTCCCAGCACTTCCCCTCTCTATATCCTACCCAAGCAGGATAGAGTAGCTATTTCCCTCCTACTTTTCTCTCTCCTTCCCTCAGGACAAGTAATAGCAGAAGATCCACTTTGCTCTGCTTTTCTTACTAATGGTGCAGAAGATCAGCCATTCTCTGCAGCCCTAGCTCCCACTATCCAGCAGAAACAAGGAAAGCTACTTGAGACAGTGAACAGTTAAGCAGGATGAAGTAAACCTTCTGCCACTTGAGCCTTAAATTAAGGCTGAGTATCTCCTAGACAGGTTATCAAAGGCTAGTTTGACATTAGAGCCAAACTGACCTCAGACAAATGCTCTCCTTTCTAAGTCTACACAGTAAAACAAAGCCATGCTTTTGTTCCCTGCCCAAACTTTGTCCCCAGCCATGAGAACTTTTAGAACTCCTAATCCAGCCTTTACATCCCAAGGCACTCGCCAGTAGGACAGGAGCAGCTGAGGAACAGCAGAGACTCTAGGACACAGCCAAATGAACCCAAAGCAGACAGCTCTGTTATGGGCTAGGCTTTAAACCCTAAGATAATCTCCAAAGTCCCATCCAACACAAACCAGTTTGTGATCCTATGATTCTATTAAAACCTGAGTGAGCAGCCGCTAGAAGAGAGTGATGCAGGATGGATTTAGCAGAGTGTTCCAGAGGAACCAACTCCATGCAGATAACCTGGGATGCCCCAACCTCTCCCTACCTTCTTTTCACTTGTCTGGATTAGAAAACCACCTAACACCACCTCTGTCAGCAAGCACTGGAAGTCAGGAAGCTGCAAACCGCAGCAGCAATAACATGCTACACGCATGAAGACATGCTGGCCCTTCTCAGAAGAGCCCACCAAGGAAAAGATAAGAGTGGGAGCCTGGAGAGGAACCTGGCAGTGTGCTGGACAGTTACAGGAGCAGGAAGCAGCACAGCAGAGGATCACACAAGAAGGGAGCTGCCAGGTACTCGCCTTACCACTTGCAGGCCCAGCACGGTCCCTCGCAGAGAGCCGTACCGCAGGAGCCGCAAGCCGCCGGCGTTGGTGGCCACGTTCCCCCCGATGTGGCAGCTGCCCTTGGCTCCCAGGTCCAGGGGCATGATGAAGCCCTGCTCCTCCAAGTACTCACTGAGCCTCTCCAGCACACAGCCTGCCTGGCACACAAGGATTCCTGCAACACAAACACCATGCTACAAGCTGATGGCCGAGAAGAAGGCGCCTCCTCAAGAAGCAGGAGCAGTTTGAGCAGATACAGCCAGCACGTTCTTCAAAACTTCTTGGGGTTCAGTTTAAATGCACCAATCTGTGCGTGCTCCAGGGAACTGCCCCCTCCTCAAGCCTCAGGGATATTACCTCAGTATCTCATCACCCACAACTCTGGACTGGTAAAACACAGCCACATTAAGTGTGTCTCTGCCTGTTGTTCTCCCTCTCTGAGCAGAGATTCTCACACCAGCCTGACCCCCCAAATCCAAACAAACCTCCTTATGAAGCTGCTGGGCTGAACCCTGCTGATCCTGCTGCTACCTGTTCCCAGGAAAATGCCTGCTTTGTGGCCTGGGGCTCATTTCTGTGCTTCACATCCCTGGAATATTTACCAGACACCTTGTCAAAGCTGATGATCTGGTTCATGAGAGCAGTGGAGAGAATGATCTCATCAAAGACAGGAACGCTGCCCCCAACCAGGCCTGTGTTCCCTCCCTGAGGGTTCACTGCCAGGTTCCTCTCATGGCAGTACCTGGAAAGAAAAAGGTTTCTCAATTTTTAAGCATTTAAAAGCCACAATCAGTCTGTCAGAGAAGTTTCACCTCTACATGAATGTTGACTGTAGTGACAGCACTCCTTAAAAATTAAGCAGCATTTCACAGAAAGATTAAATTGATGGAAGGAGAGAGTTTCAATGGCAAAATGAGAAAGAGCAGCTCCTGTCTGAACTCAGCCTAGGGCTGAGCAAAGAACCAACACTTGAGGTTAGGGCCCTGTGGATCTACACATCTGGCACACATCTGCCTGGAAAGCACTGCTTATGTTTCTACAGCAGTCTGTTTTAACAGCCTGGGCTCCCCAGCCATCCTCTGGCAGTGTTTTCAGACATGACTGCCCTCCTCATCCCAAGAAATTAATGTCCTGTAGGTGACAAAATGTGCACCTGTGCCTCTGCTGCTGCACCTGGCACATCCCTGCCAAGCAGCACCCAGCACATCCCTCTGAGCTCACAGCTCAAGGGATGGCACAGAGCCCACAGCAGCAGAGCTCCCTGAGCAGCCCTGCCTGCCTTCCCTGTGCTCTGCATCCCTGTTCTAACAGAGCCAGGAGCACGTTCCTGCAGCTGCCACTGTGCCAAACAGTGATCTGGCACAGCACTGCCCAACCAGGGATGAGCTCACACCAGTGTGGATAAAACAGACCCTCAAACTGCCTGGTTCTGCCCTAACCTTCTTCACCTTTTCAAACAGACCCTCCTGAATCTTTCACAAAACTGCTCTTTTCTAATACCTAATTTTAGCCATTTATCAGAGCAGAAAAGTCATGAAAAAAACTAACTCAGCAACTTAAGAAATTGGTGTCTGAACACCTACAAGCTCCCTTCAGGTGCTGGATCATCCCTGGCTCAACCCAGGTTTCCTCAGCACCAAGCCCAGCAGAAAAGGTGTGTGTTACCTGAGAATCTGAGACACCTCTGCCGTTGTCTGGGGCTTCAACACCAGCTGGCTGCAGCCTGCAATGAAAGCAAGGGACTCTCAAGGCAAGCTGGGGCTCTGCAGAGGTCAGAAAGAAACAGGGGGGAAAAGATGAGGTGGGAAATAACAATGCTCCCTCCACTGTTAGGCATTTCAGCTACTTTGACAACAAACATTTCAACAGCAGCCTTTCCCTTTAAGCCCTGCAAAAAACTTTGCATGTATAGGTAGACTTGGCTGCCACTGGAGGCAATGGGAAATGGTTTAAACTCTCATGAAATTTTTGAGAGAAGCAACAGAGAATTCACAATGCTTGATTTAGAATCACGGGATGATTAGGGTTGGGAGGGACCTAAAAGTTTATTTCATTCCATTGGCAGGGACACCTTCCACTGTCCCAGGTTGCTCCAAGCTCTGTCCAACCTGGCCTTGGACGCTTCCAGGGATCCAGGGGCAGCTACAGCTGCTCTGGGAAGCTGTGCCAGGGCCTCAGCACCCTCACAGGGAAGAATTTCTTCCCAATATCCCATTTAACCCTGCCCTCTGGCAGTGGGAAGCCATTCCCCCTTGTCCTGCTACTCCAGGCCCATATAAAAAGTCTCTGTCCCTCCTTTCAGTAAACCCCCTTAAAGTGCTGAAAGGCTGCAATAAAGTCTCCCAAAAGCTTTCACATTCTTTTGTGAGGTTCAATCAAAACTGTTAGCTGAATCAACTAATCTCAGGAAAAAAATAATTATTAAGTTAGAGGGTTTCGATTTTTTTTTTTTAATTATTGAGAAAGCCTATAAGTTTTCCAGCTATCAGGTAATTCTTAGAGGAATAATTTTATGAGAAAAACTCATTTTGGATGTGCAGGCACTCATCTGCTCTCTGGCGACCAGTGACGGGACCCGAGGGAAGAGCTGGAGCAGAGTCAGGACAGGGTCAGGGTGCGCATCAGGGAAGGTTCTTCCTCCAGAGAAGGCTCCCCAGGGAATGGGCACGGCCCCAGGGCTGCCACAGCTCCAGCAGCATTTGGATAACGCTCTCAGGAATGCACAGGGTGGGATTGTCGGAGTGTCTGTGCAGGGCCAGCACTTGGACTCCATAATCCTCATGGGTCCCTTCCAACTCTACGGCCTGTACAGACGCGATCCGCCATAAATAAAGATAAGATTTCCTCTAGCAAACTCCTTAATTAACAGAGACGGGGAGGAGGTTTCACCCCGCAGCTCGCTTACCTCGCACCGACTTCAGCCAGTCCACATTAAATGGCTTCACCTCCTCCTCTCCGGTGATGACCCTGCCGGGCATGAGGCGCTCGAAGAACGCCACATCGCCATCCGCCAGCCGAGCAAAGGGCAGCCTGCGCACCGCGTACCGCTCGCAGGTCGGCACCACCTCCCGGGAGCCAGCACAGCCCCTGGCCCGGGGCACACCGGGCAGCTCCCGGTTCCCTCGGCAGCTCCTGAGCCAGGCGGCCCCACGGCGCCACACGACTGCGGCAGCCATGGCAAAACTCGCGGCTCCCTCCGTGAGGGCAGCGCGGCACTGAGGGCAAGCGAGGCTCTTCCGCTACTCCCACCGCGCCGCGCAGCCTCCTCAGCGTGTTTTAGCGCGGACCGGGAGGGAAAATTCAGGATTATCCCGGTAAAACGGGAGATTCCAAGGACGCTCCGCGGCCGGAGGTTGCAACAGCACCCCCTCACATTTATTCCCGCCAAAAATAACACATTTATTCCCAAAAATACTTTATTTATAATATAATCCAACATCTCCAAGATCCAAAAATACAGATATACATTTTTTTTTCTTTTAAACTTTACATTCCTTAATTATTTTTTTTCGGGAATTAGGTGAAAGTCGGTACAGACCTCCAGTTTGGATGAGCTGCAGTAAAGCTGGGCCCCTCCTCCTTTGTGGGGTTTTTTTTTGGGGGTAATGTTTAGTGGGGTATTCCTTTTGTAGGAAATATTTTAACACTGTACATTCAAAAGTCAGAAGATTTCAATCTTTTAGTAAGCAAAAATGAAGGCTGCTGGTATTTTCTGTCTACAAGGAGTTGTAAAAATTCTCTACAACCAGGTGTAAAAGGGCAGGAGATGCTCCTGAGCCCATCCAAGCACTGAAGTGGCACGTTCCCAGTGGGAGAGTTTATTGCTGGTATCAGATCTCAGATGCTTTACACATACACAGGTGTTAAAAAGAACAGAATGTTGTACCTCACACCCTTCATCATTCCTAGCAAATTATCCTTCCTTTTGAGGGCTCTACCTTCCAGAGCTTGTTTTCCTTTTTGCTTTGCTGGTTCAAGTGGAAAATGCTCTTCAAAACCCCAAAAATACTTCTAAAAATGTGGTTTTTCATCCTACCTGACCAGAATTTTAGAGTTGAAGGAAGTCATCTCCACATTGGCTCACCCAGAGCTGCTCCCTTCCCTCATGGCACATTTCCAGCAAGATCTCCAGAGTGGAATTTTGAGATTGTTTCCAATCAAATGCTTAATCCAAAGCAATGCCAGTACTAACAAAGCTTAGGAAAATCAGGAAGAGAAGCTGCCTACAATACCATTGGGTGGGAGGGGAAAACAAACCCTGGGACTGGATTACAGGCTGGCTCATGAGGTATCACAAATTTGCTCTCATGAAGAGGCAGGAAGAAGAAGAGGGCTCACTGAACCCCAGGTTTGTGTGACTGCTGCTCCTCCTCCTTCCATCCAGCACTCTGGCTTTAATTTCCCTGCCTGCTTTCCATGTGCTGCTCTGAGGCAGAAATGACAAATGTGTATCACAAATGTGCATTTTCATGCACAGAACTGTGGGAATTTCATCTCTCTGCGATGCAATGCAGTAAAGACACCCACAACATCACATTGGAAATGACAGCACCCTGAAGACAGGGATTTTTGCCTAAAATCCATCCTTTTTTCCTGCCATAAATCAATGTTCACAGAAAAGCTGCCTCACAATTGAGAAATTTCTTCTACATCAGCAGCAGGCACAAAGCCCCACAAAGAGGGAAGGAGAGGTGGCAGGAGCTGTGTTCTACTTTCCTTCACTGCAAAACATGAGTAAGAGGCTCAGTGTAACAGGAAAAGCCTTCTTTCTTTTGAAAGCAGGGGCCAGAATCTGAGTAGAAGTGTTTTTGACCTTCTGTGCTGTTTTTTCAGCAGAAGAAAACTTTATCTGGGAGTTTCTTGGTGCCTTTCCAGCAGCCTGTACCAAGAGCTCCTGCACACTGGTATGGAAAGCAGCACACAGCCCTGCACAGAGCTGCCACCAACACCCACTGGGGACCAAAGCCAGCAAAGTTCAGGAGTTTGGGGCTTTTTTTTCCTCCTTTCATCAGCAGGAAGGAAACCTGGAATACCTTCCCCACTACATCTTTTACTGAAGGCAGGGAAACCTCATGATGAAGGGGACAGATATAAAAGCAAGACTTATCTCAGAGGAAGGAAAAATCAGACTTTTGCTTTCCAGCTCCTGATTTCCTCCCTCTCTTCTGCTGCAGCCACTGACACTGTGCTAATGCAAGGATTCACATTCATCATCTGAAAGGCAGCTAGAGAAGTCAAGAACATGCAAATGTGGCCAATTAAAAAAAAAAGACAAAAAGTTCTGTTAGAACATTCCTGATGGCATTCTTCAACAGCAGAGCCACACCATCATGGGAATAAACAAATATCCTCATGGAGCCTTTCCCTAAAACCTGATTTCCTGATTTACCCATGGGCCACACAGGCAATCACAGCTAACAATTCAGGCCTTCATCTTATTTGGTGAATAAATCCAACTTTCTGTCTCTCTCTCCAAGAATACTGCAGGTATCATCTTCACAGTGATGTACTTAAAGAATCTTCAGGGAAATGGAAACAGCCAGAAAAGGCAACACCCTCCCTCAGTATTATTGTGCAAGACTAACATAAATAAAATCTCCGTGGCAAAGAGATTTGGGACTCCCTCCCAAAGTCATTGTCTTAGGAAAGAACAAGAATTTCAACTGGCCACTGGATAATTAAATATCATACCAGAAAAAGATGGAGGATAGACTAACAAAAAAGAATCAAAGGTAATATTGCAACATGAATGAAGGAAGATATTAAATTCTTCTTGCCTCGGCGCTGTATCCCCCTCTACTCCTTACTTCTTTTTCTTTCTTTCCTGAACACAACGAGGACAAAACCTGTAGGGAAAAAAAAAAAAAGAGGCAGTAATTAGCTCCTGAAATTAACAGCATAGGGCCTGAGAACTTTGTTTTTAACATTTGTGCACAATTAAGCCTGTTTCTGACAGGTAATTTGTTAATTTGATTAAAACAATCCATTAAAGTAACAAGCCCACAATCCTTTCCAAGACAAGCACATAGTAAAACCCTGACAAGTCTTCAAAATTTGCCTCTAGAAGTGAAACTAAGAGGAACCTGGGTCTGTTTTAAGCACAGTCATAACTAATGACAATAGAGCAAACCTCAAATGAAACATGTCCCTGTTTACACAAGCCTCAGGTCAAAACCTGCTCTGTTTATCAGGCAGTTTTGCTCCCATCAGTACCTAAAACTTCTGTGGAAATGGATTTTAACAAGAAGATTCATCTTGTATCTTCTACCCTCAAATTAATCCCCAATCACAGAGGATGCAAACTGTCTGGGTCACAGGAGGGTTTTAATTCTTGTTGAGGCAAACTGCAGCCTGATAAAAACCCCAAAGCTGAATGCTGTCACACTCACCATTTCCCTTTTGGTTTGGTGGTCAGGTCCACACATGCAAAGTGGAACCACTCGATTGGGCACTGCAAAAGAGAAAGGAAAAACCCACAGAGGAGATTGTTAGTGACTCACAAACATTCCCATCATTTGGTATGAGCTAAGTGAGCAAGGACTGAGCTAACTGAGCAAGGACCCCCCTCTCCTTGGACTGCACAGGGTTGGGAGGCAACAAACACCTGAAAACCAGTAATTTCTCAAGTGCTTACATCTGGGTTGTCACAGCCAATCATCTCTCCATAGGACACCTGGTGACACAGGCAGTAGGTGGGCTCGTTGGGATCCACTGGCATGTCCAGCACGTCGGAGGGATGCACTGACAGGATGGTATCAGCAAACTCAGACCTGTGGGCAAGGACAGAGTCAGGACAAAACACTTCTCAACTGCAGACAGCACTGTGTTACAAGGGCATGGCTCCCCACTGCCAGAGGGAAGGGTTAGATGGGATACTGGGAGGAAATTCTTCCCTGGGAGGGGAGGGAAGCCATGGCACAGGTTGCCTGGAAAAGCTGTGCCTTCCCATTGCTGAAATGCTCATGGCCAGACTTGGAACAACCCTGGCTGGTGGAAGGTGTCCCTGCCCACTGCAGGGGCTGGAATGGGATGGTCTTTAAGGCCCCTCCAAACTCAAAATCATTCTGGGATTTGGTGTTTCCAAGATCCAAATCCTACTTGGGAAAATCAGTTTTACAGTATCTTCCCTAAACCACACTGAGCCTGTTTTAGACTTTGTATTACATTACCACAATCCCTAATTAAAATCATAAGGTAGGTTGGATCAAACACAGCATGTCTGGAAAGAATTAAGAAAGGGATTTGTAGCTGTCATGAGTAAAGTAACAAAATTATCATACAGATCACTCCTGGTTGTGGGTACAATAACCTGTTTGGGGTTTTTCCCAACCTGTTTCAATATAAATTTTTTCTCATTGTCAGGCATGAGTGAACTCTCTTACCCTGACAGGGATGTGCTGACATGCCAGTAGCAGTCCATAGAAACTACTTTTAGTTTCCTGCCACCTGAAAATAATCATAATAAACCAAGTCCCTATAATATAAATCCCATCTCAGAGAGGGGACATGCTTTCCTCCTTGCCTCTCAAAATCAGATTGTTCAAGGCTACCTAGGACACAATTCTGTGAAAACAACCCCCCTCAGAATTCTCCAAGATTTCAAGAACAGCACAACATCAGTTTCTGTCCTGATGGCCAAGTGAATTTCATTTACCATCAAGACCACAAGCAAGTGTTAAAAACAGCCCTGTGACAAAAATCAAATCAAATCTATTTTCACCCAGCTTGCCAACAGCAACAGGAGACTGATCTTGTCCTTCCAGTCAGAGGATTCCAAGCATGCTGAGCTTCCACATGCCAACCAAGGAGTTAATTAACAATGCTGGCCTGTCCTAAGCAGGACATTAATGAAATGGAGTAAGACCAGAACACTCTTAACACTGCTCTCCATCTGGACCTGAGTCATAAACAGGGTAATATGAGCCTGTGGAAAATTCATCAAGAGTCAAGCCCAAGGCCCTGGAGTTGTGCCTGGCTCTGCCTTACCCTCCTTTGAGCTTCTTTTTCTTTGGTGTATCTTCTTCAGATGTTCTCCTGCCTCGACCACGAGAGCTTCTTTTGTCTTTCTGACTTCGTCCCTCTAGAAAGGAAAAACAACCCCATCACTTAATCTGAGTGGCAGAAACATCCCCAGCTGCTCTTTTGATGCATGAAATCCCTATTTCATATGCAATTGAGTAATCCTCATTATATATGTAATTGAATATGCTGCCTGAAATGCATTTTTAAGCCACAAGTACACCAAATTAATAACAACTGAGCACCAAGCTCTTGTGTTTGTAGTTTTGGCAATAAAGCACTGCAGCATGTCATAAACAGCATCACACTTGATTAGACATGCAGTGGTTTTTTTCATCTCAGTGTATTTTTAAACACAGTTAATAGATTACTCAATAACTAACATAACTTTTATCTCCACCTCCTTGCTCCCACCCCTTATTTCATTGTTCAAAGGCATAAAGCTGTGCTGCTGCTTTTAATTTTAAATCTTTTAATTCCTATTTTCTCCCAAAGCTAAGACTGTTACAGCAGTGCAGTTTTGACACAGCACCCTCCTTAGAATCAGTAACAAGCTCAGGATGAAACAGTGCCAGTAAATTTGATCCCAGCACCACATTTCTCTTCATCTCTTGCCCACTGTAAGAGCCTTAAAAACAAACAGAACGACACATTTCTTTCCTTCCTCCAGAAATAACAGCTCATTTTACATCTCAGCTTTCCTGCTTTGATACTGTGTGCTGGAAAAGGTTCCCAACTGTGTAAAATTCACCCACTTTTCAGGCTCCTGGATGCAGGGGTTTCAAAGTCGCTGCCTTCCAGTTTATCTTTGAGATCAGCTTCAAAGCGCGCCAGGTCCGCATCCAGCCGGCGGATGTGCTTATCCACCTGCCCCGAGAGGAAACCACAAACTGAACTGCAAAGAAACACCCAAAAACAGAAAAAAAAAGAGGCCCAGACAAAACCAGGAAGGGCTCAAACTCTGCTGTTATCAGCAGGAGCAGTGTGGTGGTGCAGAGCAAGGCAGGAAAGGGGTATGGGGTGGGGAAAGGGAAACGGCACACGCAGAGGGAATGAGGAGGAAAAGCAAAAGGATTCAGCCTCTCCACAAACAAGCAGAAAGGAAGAAGGGAGGCAACAGAGACTCCAAGCAACTCAAACTAATGATTTTCAGAACAAAACAAGATGAGAGATACTAAAAAAATTGGTTTTGTCCCTGCAATTTTCAAAATTGAAAGGTAGTCCCTGAAATGTGTCGAGCAGAGCAGTTTGGGTTTTTTCCATGGTACTCCACTGTCATGTTATTCAAAGTTTAATAATAAACACAGAGAGAGGCTGGCTATCCTCAATATCAACTCAACACACACTAATTAAGTACCTGGTACTGCCCTGGCTGCAATAAAGTGACTTTCAAAACAGGGATTTCAAGGCACCCCCCCAAACTGACAGGTAATTTGTTAATTGTGCTGCTGCAATAGTTTTTCATTAAATGAGTGCACTAATTATCAGGGCATTGATATTCCTGGGACATCATTCCCTTTTTTGCAGTGTTTGATGGCAGCCAAACACCTACTGCAGCTGTAGCAAAACCCAAAGCATCTCTGCAAGCTGGAAAATAAACACTTAATACAGTCAAAAGGATTCCCCTCACTCAACTTTCATCCAGGGCATAAAACAGGTGGAGATGAGAATTATTCAAGGGACAGAAGGGAAAAAAAAGTGGAAAGATGCATCTTAAGAAATGGGATTTTCTCCTAAGGTCCACATATTATTGATGTCCAATAAACCAAGGCAACAGAGCAGAATTCCTGCTGTTCCTCCACAACACAGCACAGCAGTTGACTTAAAAAAAAACAATTTTCTTTCAACTAAGTGTGCCCCAAATAAATTATCAGTGACAGAGAGCTGCTGGGGAGGAGGGAGTGGGGTAAATTTGCTGGCATTATCACACAGCAGAGGAGTACTGCTGATAAAGCCACCTCCAAGGGGGATAAACTCACTAATTCTTCAGCAAAAGAGAAACCTGGTGCCAAAGGAGAAAGCTTTTTGGGGATGGCAACAGAGAGAAACATAAGCTTGAGGACTAAATTTGTTTTGGTAAGAAATTTAAGTCAAAAAGAAAAAAAAGTGAGGGGAAGCTGTCACTGTGAAGCATCTCCACGTGCAGCATTCCAGAGGATGCCCATTTTTCCATGGCTCACCATCTCATAGGTCTGCATGGCCAGCTGCACTTTGTCATCACTGTACTCCTTGCACTTGCTGTAGGCACTCTGGATCTTCCTCAGGTGCTCCACCCTCTCCTCAGGTACCATGTTCTTCACAGACTCAATGTAAGCTGCTGCCAGGCTGTCAATCTCTGCTTTCTTGTCTGGAAAAAAGAAAAAAAATCAGGTATTTCTGTTTTTCTATTTCCATTTAGAACACCCTTCCTGACAGCTGTTACACTCCCCTCAATTCCTTACTGCATTTTCCTTTTTAAAAACAAGCCCTGTTAAGTGAAAGGCATTCATTGTTTGACACCTGTGGTGTGATTCTGCTTTCTCAAGTGTTCCACAGCTAATTCAGAAGTTGATTTACAGTTAATTCAGAGTTAAGATCATGAACTGAACCCACGGGTTCATAAGTTTCAGAACACTTTACTAGTTGGGCCGTCACTTACTGCTCTGATGGTTCCAAATTAAAATAATTAACGTGCAGACAGGTACGAACAGAAGCTTCAAAAGGGAAGAAAAATCATCCTACATGGCACACAGGAATCTAGAACTTGTTAGATATGGGAACAGGTGGAAGGAAGGCCATTGAGTAAAGTGATCACAGAGCTACGAATTTGAACTGCAAACAAAATCAAGCCCTGCCATGTGAGCTGGATCCTCACAGGAAAGGAGCAAACACTGCAGAGCACTCAGCCTGAGAGAAGGAACAGCCATAACCCCTAAAGCCCGGCCTCCAGGGGGCTCTCCCCGGCCCTGCCTGCCGGAACACCTGCACGTACCTTCCGTCCTCTGATCCAGCTCCCGCATCAGCTGGAAGTTCCTCTGCAGCTCGCACGGCAGATTCTCAATACCTACAATAAAAACGCTACTCAATTCTCTGAGCAACCTTGCCAATGAAAGGTGTCCCTGCCCATGGCAGGGGCTGGAACGAGATGAGTTCTAAACCAAAGCAATAAACCAAACCCAGCCTGGGATTCACGCACCGTGAGTGCCCGCTCACCTCAGCAGGCCTTGAGTGTTGGAACCACCCAGAACCACGGCCCAGCCGAGCCGTGAGCAGAGGAAAGGGACGTGAGCGGGACCCCGAGCACCGGGAGGGGACGGGAGCAGGATCCCAAGGGGAAGGAGCGGGATCCCCACCCCGCGGACCCCCACAGCCGCCATGGCTTCACTCCCACTCCCCAGCGCGCACCGCTGACGTAACCCGACGCCGGCTGATGACGCAATCCCCGTGCCGCCCCCCCCACTCCCCCGCGCTGCCCATGGCGCAGTTTTAATTCCCGCGCTGCCGCCGCCACCGCCCCCGCCCCGCTCCCGCCGCCCCCGCCCTGTTCCCCGTCCCGGCCCTTCCGCCGCCCTCGCCCCGCGCTCACTGTCCAGGTAGTGCTCCAGGTACATGGCAGTCGCCCTCTTGCGGCCCGCGCGCCGCTCCCCGCCGCCCCCCGGGCCCGCATGACCAGGCCCGCGGCCTCATCCCGTATTCACGGCCCGCCCGCCTCCCATTGGCCGCCGCCGCCGGGGGCGCTGCATATTCATGAGGGGCGGGGCGGGCGGCGATTGGCGGGCGCAGCGGAAGGGGCGGGGCCGGCGGGCGGGCGGCGATGGCGGCGCGGCGCGGAGCGCTGATCGCGCTGGAGGGCGTGGATCGCGCCGGGAAGAGCACGCAGGGCCGGCGGCTCGTGGAGGCCCTCAGGGAGGCCGGGCACCCCGCCGACCTGCTCCGCTTCCCGGGTACGCTGCTGGGGAGGGAACGGGCGGGGAACCGGCTGGAGGATCTCCCGGCGCGCCCGAGCTCTGGGCGGGCCCGTGTTTGAACGGAGGGACCGCCCCAGCGCTGAGCGATAGAGCCCTCCCACTTTGGACGGACAGACCGCCTCCCTCCGACAGACAGACCCCCGGGTGGATAGACTCTTCCCGGACAGACAGACGGACAGACCGACCCCCCCGGGCGGATAGACTGCTCCCGTCCCGGACAGACAGACAGACCGACCCCCCCGGGCGGATAGACTGCTCCCGTCCCGGACAGACAGACGGACAGACAGACTCTCATCCTGACTGAGCTCCTCTCCCCCAGCGTGTCACAGGCAGGTGAATGCAGCCCTTTATGGACTGACCTTCTCCCACCTGTGACAAATAAACATCGCCCTCACCCTGGACAGACCTCCTGCCACTTCTGATGGACAGATAGACTGATCTCAGCCCATCCATGACAGACAGACTGACCCTGCCCTGCTCAAACCAGCCTCCCACCCGTGACAGACAGACACCCAGACAGACAGACACCCCTGTGGGAAGAGCAGTTCAGGAGAGCCTTGGCATGCTCTGTGTTTCCTGCAGACAGAACGACAGAGATTGGGCAGCTGATCAGCTCCTACCTGGGCAAGGAGAAGAACCTGGAGGACCACACCATCCACCTGCTCTTCTCTGCCAACCGCTGGGAGCACGTGTAACGTGGTGTCTGCTCACTTGGGAAAGGAGAAGGGCTGCGGTGGGGTCCCTCAGGGTTTGAGCTGGCAGTGGGCACAGAAAGTACCAGAATGTGATCCTGTTCAGACAGGGGAACGGGCTGGAAATGGGGTCTTAAGGACTCAGATTTAATCACAGAATGGTTGGGGTTGGGAAGGACCTTAAAGCCCATCCAGTTCCATGTGCAGGGACACCTTCCACTATCCCAGGTGGCTCCAAGCCCTGTCCCACCTGGCCTTGGACACTGCCAGGGATCCAGGGGCAGCCACAGCTTCTCTGGGCACCCTGTGCCAGGGCCTGCCCACC
>JAXCLO010000013.1:20839433-20859759 GCA_035583995.1 Arremon aurantiirostris
CAACCCCCTGCCATGGGCAGGGACACCTTCTGCTATCCCAGGTTGCTCCAAGCCCTGTCCAACCTGGCCTTGGACACTCTCAGGGATGGGGCAGCCACAGCTGCTCTGGGCAACCTGTGCCAGGGCCTGCCCACCCTCTGAGTGAACAATTCCTTCCCAATATCCCATCTAAGCCTGCAGTGGGAAGCCATTCCCCCTTGTCCAAAGTCCTTCTCCACCTCCCTTGGAGCCCTGTACACACAGGACTCTGCTGGTGTGCTCCATACCACCCACCACTGCCTTCAACGTGTGCAAGGACATCAGGACAGGCAAAGATTTTACATCTGTTTATTCAGATAGAAATTGAAAGCAGATGAATGGAGCACAGCCCCACTTCCTCTGCTGCCTCTTCCCCTGACTACAAGAGAGAAGAGGAGAAGCAGGCAGAAAGCAGCAAATAATAATTTAGTGACAGAAGCATTGTGGTTCCCAGTTCAAACCTCTGCTTTCGGGTATCACAGGGACAGTTAGAGCATCAGTAGGTCAGCCACAGGGGAAACAGGACATGTCTAGCCTGGTGGCACCACCCTTGGGCACACCACCATCATCTGACAGGTTCCAAACCTGAATGCACAAACCAAAGCCTTGTAAACAGGGTTGAAGTGTGCAGCACACACCGAGGAAACCATGGCAGCACTTCCCTAGCATTGTGCATGGAGACAGCTCTCCTCCACCGTTTACCCTTCTCTCTGTGAAGGGCCCCAGGCAGAGCTACCAGCTAAAGTGGCTAAAATTTCCAGTATATTTGGACCTTTTCAAGGCACTCTGCCCTTCCTGGGATGGTCATCTGACAGGGGTTTCTCCAGGTTAGCTCCTACAGCACCTCTGGGCACACTCCACAGGGAGGGGAGCTGGCAGAGGCAAGGCAGCAACACAGCTCAGAAACCTACTCGACCTTCAGGCACCTCTTCTGCTTTGGAAAGGGAATGTCTGACAGGAGGAGCTGTAGGAAGTGCTGACCAACCCACCCAGGGCACCTCGAGAGGTTTTACAGCTTGGGTTTCTGGCAGGACATCACTCCCTAGTCACCATGCCAGCACACTGGTGGACAGGCAGAAGCCTGGAACATGCCTGGCAGAGCTCTGCTGCCTTGTTTCAGCTCTCCCAGCTCTTTTTTCCAGGGCTGTGGAATTCAGTTTTCTGTTCAAAGCAGCTTTGCTGAAGGTACTTGCAGTAGAGACTATTCCATTGTAGAAGCACATGGACTGACTCACTGAGCAACACACACATTTTCTACTCTTCCATTCCTTCTGTTACTTAAACTGGGATCGAGATGCTCTCCAACAGCACAGCACTGCTCCAGCACTTCACTTATTGAATTCTCAGTCACTTGGAAGTTCCCTCAATTCCCTTTCTACAGGCTGTGGACAGGAGAGGTAGTGCTGAGTGTCCTGCAGAGCATGAACAGGAGTTTGTACCGTAGGGACCTGCACTCCGGAGGCTTCACAGCTGTCTGTGGGACATGGCTGCTGTTCCCTGGCATTGTGAGCTGCAGTCCAGGCTGGCCAGTGAGAAGGGAAGCTGCTAAAGGCATTAACTGGACCTTTCTCCTGCTAAATGACGGGTGGGCTCTACTAAAAGCTTCAGAGGGGAGTCCCCATGGGAGGATTCAGTGCTCTAACGATTTCCGTGCCTCCCGCGGAAGGCCCAGCTGACCTGCTGCTGTAACAGATGGGCTTGGAGCTCCTAAGCACCACTGCATCCACTTGCAGCAGCTGTTTGCTGCTGAGCAATTGCAACTGCAGCCAGTAAGGCTGGAACACCCTCTGGGTTCTTCATCCCACTGCAGACACCGCTCCGAGGCTGCACGGAATGCCGGCATGGACGGGAGGCAGCGATGGCAGCAAGCGCCTATGAAAACCGGTAGCCCCAGGCTCTCGAAGGAGCTTCCCTCCCCCCTTCTCCCCACACATACACAAATTTGCAGAGTCAGTTTCCTATTTGTTTTCAAAGGGACAGGATTTCAAAGTCTTCATCTTCCGAGTCAAAGAACCTTTCCAATCTGTCGGCATCAGAGGAGTCTGGAAGAGAAGAAGCAGAAAGTGGTGCCTCAGTGGGATGCTGTGACTGGCAGTGAGACCAGCATCACAGGGCATCACAGTTTGAGTGCCAAGGGCCTACAAGTTCTAAAACTCAGTGACAAACCCTAGTGAGGGCTCTGAGGAGGATAAGAACATGTCAGTGGTATGGAAAATGCCCTGGAGAGAATTACATGGAGCACAGAAGCACTGCATCTTTCACAGATCCAAACACATTTCTGCTGCCACTGGTTTGTACAACCTTCCTGTGCCCAGCTCTGCCTTAGCAGGAGACTGTTCTGCCTCAAGAAGCTCAGAACAGGAGAACTTGCCAGGTCTGGACCAATACCCATGAAGATTTCTGTCCCAGTTAAGAGATACATTTACCCCTATGTGCTAGAGAATCATTTCTGTTATAGTTGGTTTTGGTGCAACTATTAGGGGATGTAATTACAACGTGCACTCTCCTAAAAGCAATTAGCACAGTTCACTTTGTGAGGAAAGGTAATGTTAGTTGATCCCACCTCTCCACCCTTCCAACTATATGGTGAAGAAGGAGCTCACACTTAAAGCAACTTTAGCACAGGGGGAAGGAGAAACCTTTATCAGTTCAGGCTGGAAAGTTACAGAATCCCAGAATGGTTTGGGTTGGAGGGGACCTTGAAGATCATCCATCCCTGCCATGGGCAGGGACACCTTCCACTGTCCCAGGGATGTCCAAGCCCTGTCCAACCTGGCCTTTGACACTTCTAGGGATCCAGGGGCAGCCACAGCTTCTCTGAGCAACTTGTGCCAGGGCCTCACCATCCTCACAGGGAGGAATTCCTTCCCAATATCCCATCTAACCCTGCCCTCTGGCAGTGGGACGCCATTTCCACTCGTCCTGTCATTGTGTGTGCCCTCTCCAGCTTTCTTGGAACACCTTTAGGCCCTGAAAGGGGCTCAAAGTTCAATTACTCCTTCTAGTGAGAGACAGGACTAACAGAAATAAATGGCCTTGGCAGGTGGGAGAGGCTCTGCAAGCCAGGGAAGAAAGAGAAGGACAAGTAGTCCATTAAAAAACATTTTTAAGAGTAGGAAAGACATTAGGGACAACTTAAGACAGGCAAGGATCAATTGGCAGTTTAATGGAATTGAGTATGCTTAACATGCTTAAAGACAGTGTGATAATGAAGGCTTTTAAGGAAGGAGGGCAGAGAAAGAGAGAGAAAGAGAGAGCGATATCAGAAGAGGAGGGTGCAGGTTGCCAGGAGGCCTCCCCATGCCTGGTGACAGGATAGGCTTGCCCACACACTCACTGCTCTTGGCAGAGGCAGCCAATGGCCTTATCTCCTGCAATGTTTGCTCATGTCATTAATGTGATAAGCAGAGCCTGACAGGCAAGGTTAGGGCCCAGCACTTGTCCTTTTTCCCACTGGTAATGGTAATGCCAAGAAGGAGGGAGTGCTTATGCTGGAACTGAGTGTGATCAGCCCTGTCTTGGAGCATTTTCATTACCTACAAACTCGGTTTTCAGCCTTTTCACTGGACACTTTTGATTCCTCCAAGCATCCCTTCAGAAACCACAGGGTCACACTGCCATGACAGCCTGTGAGCTTGTTGTTCTTCTGCTCAGTGAATTGTTTTTAGAATAATTCAGAGATTATTCTAAAAACCATCCTGAGACACTGTGGGATGTGCAAACCTCTGGCTGAAAGCTGAAGAACGACACCAACCAACCCAAGAACTCCAGCTTAAATTCCAGTGGGAACAGGAACATACCAGAAATCATCATGTAATTCCACCTGATTTGCAGACAGCCAGAGGGAGGGGCTCACCCCCAGCTGGCCCTCCCTGGTGGCCTCACCTGGTGTGAGATTCAGGACGTCGGGGTTGGAGAAGTGCGAGGGCTGGCGTTCCACCAGCTCGAACATGGGCAGCGCTCCTCTGACCAGGGACAGCTGTGGAGACACAGCACAGCCATGAGAGCTCTGCACTGCTGGCCTAACAATCATCTCTGGGCACTTCACTCTAGCTTTTGAATCACATCATTAACAGGATTTCAGAGCTATGCTCCCTTTGGTAGTTTAATAAACTTTTTTAGTATGCTTAAAATGGGGTCATGTTGCTGCTACACGGTCTCTATGCAGTGGCTGGAAACAAAACAACACCTGATATTCCTTTCCCAGGGACAGAGAATCAGAGAGAGGGAGAGAGAGGGAAACTGGACAATTACTCCAAGATCTTTGAGTCCAACCATTCCCCCATCAGTGCCAATGTCACCACTAAACCATGTCCCCAAGTGCCACATCCACATGCCTTTTGAACACTTCCTGGGATGGGGGCTCCACCACTTCCCTGGGGAGCCTCTTCCAATACCTGACCAGATCAATTAACACAAACCTTTTTAATTTGCTGGCACCAGTCATTAAAGTCTGCCTCTGTGTTGCAGAAAAAGCCCTAGAAAAAAAAAAAGAAGAAAAAAACTTTATCTTTCTATAATTTAGATTGATCATCTCAGACTTAAGGCCCTGTGTCAACACCGAGTACCATGATCACGACTGGGAGCAGTTACTACTCCTGACTGCCTTCCTTTAAAAATGTGCCTCACACTGCCCTGTTAAACTGAACACTGCACAAAGGCTTGATGTGAGTGGTTATGCAAGTGCTGGAATCATCAATATTTTCTTTACTGCAGAAAGAGAACCAGGAGGAAAAAAGGAAACAAAGGGCAGGCATCTCAGGTTCAACAGAAAACAAATGGTGCATCATCATATGGATTCAGGAATGGAATCAGATCTGCCCATCAAAAGGCTGGAATCAAAGCCCACACTAAACCCCAGAGAATGACACTGCTCCATGAGGAATGGTATTTAGCTACCATCCAAGGGGATGTCACTATCATATTTTATGAAAAATCCCTTTGCCAGGATTTTTCTCCTGAGAAGCCTCAGAAAAGAAATGTAAACAATAATTATCTGATTGCTTGGAATGTAGTTTGGAGGTGGCTTACCAACAGGTGCATCTTTGGTCCATGTGAATTGTTTTAACTTAATGACCAATCCCAGTCCAGCTGTGTCAGACTCTGAGTCTGTCACGAGTTTTTATTCTCATTCTTGTTTAGCCTTCTGATGTCTCCTTTCTCTTTCTTTTGTATAGTTTTAGTATAGCATTTTCTTTTAATATAATAGAATATATTAAATAATATCTTAAATAATAGAATATCTTAAATAATAGAATATCTTAAATAATAGAATATCTTAAATAAGAAATCAGCCTTCTAAGAACTTGGAGTCAGTTCTCATCTCTCACCTCATCCTGGGGACCCTCACACCAACACCGCAACAACGGGTGACCACAGGGGGACTTCCCTGACACAAGCCCCTCTCTGTGAGGAGCTGCTTTACCAGTGTCACCAAAACCCAGAGCAGAGCAGCCCAGAGTGCCCAGGCCATGGGGAGCAGGACCCACCACGGCGATGGAGGGGTCGAGCTCGGCGATGCTCATCCTGCACGGGGGGTGCTGGCAGTGGAAGCTCTCGTCGGGGAGGCAGCCGCTGTCACCGGGCTCCACCGCCGGCTGCGTGGTGTGGGGGTCCAGGTAAATGAGCTCCTCACCTGCCACCAAGGCAAGGACACATCAACAGCATGCCACAGGCTGAGGAGAGCTGATACAAGCAGGAGGAAGAGCAATGGCAGAGCCAGCTCTAGTAACCACACAGGGGAATTCACATTTCAGGGATATCTCGCTTTCAGCCACTTCCCCAAATGCTTCTCAGCCAGGCACAGCTGCCAGCACAACCACAGTGGCCACTCCACTGAGACACTGGCACTATTTGGGGTATTTCTGCTCATCCTTTCCTGGGTGAGCTCAAATAGACCCCAGAAATCCAAAGCACAAATAACCTGAGCTCTCTGGCAGACAGGAAACCTCTGGCAGAGGGAAGGAGGAGAGTAACAGGAGTTTGCAGGGTTTGAGGAACACCTAAAGAACAGTTAAATCCAGCCAAGCTGCAGAGGGAGGTCAGCTCTGAATGCAGGAAGCAGGCTCTAAGCACTCCACAGACCACATTTATGCAGTGGAAGTTTATGGCCACTGCTCAAATCTGCATCACTCAGCCCACAGCAGCCTTCCACACTTCCAGCAGCATGCACCACAGGCTAAGCAGGAGTGTGTGCCACCCCACAAGCATTTTCTAGCCAGGGGGAGACTCTCTGGACAGCCTTTGCAGGCCTCTGGGCACTCACCTACATAGCCAATGAAGTAGTGAGCACTGTTTGGCTTCCCTCCAATCACTCCCAGGGACTGGGGCATCATGAAGCAGTGCTGGAAATGCAACACAGAAAACACACAGCTGACAGACAGTGAAACAGCAGGTGGCAACAAAGGCAAACATCCAAAAATGCAGTGGGGAAAGATGGACAGGGACATGGCAAATCAGCAACTCTAGCAGCAAAACCAGCCATTTCTGGAGAAAATCTCCATCAGGCTGCAACACAGGGCTTTCTAGGAATGTGGAAGCAGCTCAAAAACACTTTAAACTGCTGACAGGAGTGGACAGGTAGACTAAATGAAAGAAGCTGCACTACTCTAGGACTTGGCTCTGCTGCAAGCAGTGGCAAGATCCCTGGAGCTGCCATCAGGTTGCAACAGTGCTCTCAGGAGGGAATTCAGGAAACAGTTTAAGCTCCTCATCCACCTGGAGCAGCCAAGCCTGATCTACTGAGTTAAGGGAAGTAACCTCCCACAAATCTGAATCTGGAGGTCTCTCACCCAAGCTCAGAGCTTACTAGCATTGTGCTCCCTGTCTTGTGTACACCCTAAATTCTGCAGCTTCTCAATACTCCAACCTGCAACCACCTGGCAGCTCTTAGCCTCAGCCTGCAGCACAAACTTCAGCGTCTGAGTCAAGGGGAGTGTGCAACACTGTATTAATTAACACTCATGGTATAGCTGTGCTGAACAAAGGCTTCACCAGGTTGGGACCATCTGCACACAAAGAGAGGCTGAGAGCTAAGCTGTCAAGTAAGATTCTTGAAAGAAAAAAACCCCAACACAACCAGAAAAGGCCCAACCCCTCAAGCCCCCCCATTTTCCTGACTACAGCTTGCAAGAACCCATATCCTGACCTCTGACAAGGACTGTCCCTGAACACGTTTTTCTTTTGCAATAACTTCTGAGCAATTACTTAATTCACAACAGGATCCTTTAGCATCCCCCCAGCAGGAATTCAACCCCAAATTCCCTACCTTTAGTGTTTCAATGTAGGCTTCATTGATCTCTGTGAGCCCGAGGCGGAGAGGTATCAGCAGCACCAGTGGTTTCCACAGGGGGAGCCTCCCTCTGAGCCCCAGGTCCTCTGGGCACCCATTGTAGAGCACATCTGGCTCCAGGGCAGGGCATGCTGCAGCTCCAGCACATGGCACATGGGACTGGCACAGCCTCCCTGTGGGAAGGGAACAGCAGCACAAAGCATCAGGACTCTGCTCCCAGACCTTCAGCCATTCCTCTGATCAACAACTGCTCTTTACCAGAAGCCTACAGCATTTAAACCCAAGAGGAGCTTGAAAAGGTTGAGTGCTGGGGCTGTGTGATGTGTGCTGAGCTCACACCAAGCCACAGCAGCTTGTACTCACAGCTATCAACTGCTGGGCAGCAAAAATGCAAATTCTTCCAGAATGCAAATTCTTCTGAGCAACCACCAGTGCCAACAAAGCTGGAGGGGTTGATTAGCAGGTCAGACAGCTGTCCTGAATTCACAAAGCTTGTAGGCAGAAAGAGTAAAGTTCTGGAGTGTTCAGCTCCAGAGGAGTTCATGAATGAACAGCATTATGAGTTAACACAGGAAATATTCTCCTGTTATTACGTGTTGCAGCAAGATACAAACATATTATCTGTCTAGAGTAGTTATAATCTTCCTAAAGGTCACAAAAAGCTTCCTAAATTTTCCTGGAGATCATTCACAAGCTACTTTACAGACCTAAAAGCAGTATGGTCAAACTCTGCATTTTCAGCATGAGCTCTGCCTCTAAGATATGGGGCAGCAGAACTCCTCAGGGCATACACATGACATAAGCACACTGCATCCTCATCCTAAAGGCTTGACAGACACACAGCCAGGCTGTAATGCACCCAGGTTATGTAAATTCTGGTCCAGAAACAACTCCAAGTCTACCTGTCTCACTGGCCAACTTAATTACTTGCTGGGTGTGTGGAAAAAAACAACCAAACAAACCCAACCCAAACCCCAAAGAAACCCACAGCATGATTAAAGAATCAAGAAGCCAAGGCAGCTGGACAGAATGCCAGAGGCTCATTTAATTTATTCCCAGCTTAAACTGAATGCCAGGACACTCTAGCAGGTAGGATGTGATGTAAACAAACACCTTAATCACCAGCCACTTGCCATTTCAGCTGGGCATTTGTTCACTTCTGACAGCTTCAAACTCAGCTGAATAAGGACAATATTACACCCAAATTTAGAAGAAATAGGACTTTGATTTAAAGCCTCAGGAGGAAAGACTACCTGCACAGATGTTTGCAGTTCCTCAGGAAGGGAGAAGGTGTATGTGTGCATTTGATGCACAGACATGGTTGCCAGAGGTTCTGAGGAAACTCAAAGCCATTATTTGTAGCCATTTCTCCTGCTAAATCAGGTTATTTGTTGCAGTAGCCTGCCTGTCCAGATGACGTGAAATCAGCTGCCAAGCCAGGGCTGTTGCTGAACGGGGTGTCACTGCAGGTTTCCTCATCTGGCAATCCTGCAGTGTGGATGAACATATTTACCTGCAGTTTAAGCAGCAGAGAGCTTGGCACAGGCTGAATTCACTCTGCTATCTGGCAGGCTTTGCAGTTCTGTGGTGCCACAGCAGAGCAGAACCTACCTAAAGCTTCCCAGCTGGATCCAAATCATTTACTGCAAACATATTCCAACAGATCTGACATGATACCTCTCCTGCTGGCAGGTACTGGCTTCAACTGCCTTGGATTTTCACCACCTTTGTGACTCTCCTCCCTCTCAGGTCTAGCTGATGCTCTTTCTCATAGATAAAGATTTATGTTTCTTCACTGCTGTAACAAAAGGCATTTCCTGTGAACCTTTGGCTGAACCCTATCAGTGACAGAATTAACAGATGTATGAAACAACATTGCTTTTGTCCACAATGCTTGGGGCACAAGGTATCAAACACAAACCTACAGACAGGTAACACATCAGATCCACTCTCACAGTGACTTTCAGGCCCTGACCAGGTACATTATGATCCACATTTGAGGAAAACAAGCACACACACCCCTGTCCATGACAAGTTGTATGGATGTGTCACTTGAAGCAGCATCAGTGCCGAGCAGACAGAGCCTGCAGCACTCCTGAGCCTTGTAGCCAGCATGCTTCAGCTCTAGAAGTGATATCTGCAGGCTGAAGATGAAAAATAATCACATTTCTGTTTTAAAACTGGCCTTTGTTTAAGCCAAGGGCATCAGCACATGCCTTCAGCTGAGGTTAGGCACACACTGCTCTGTCAGGCCCAACTGAGCCTACCTGGCAAGAGATGTCACTTCACAAAGGGACTGTCCTGCACTCCAGGCAAAAATTGCCTGGTTATTGATCCTGGTCTGTGGCAGCCAAGCCAGCCTAAATGGTGCCTGCCACCATCTCAGCTGTAACCCCAGCCCAGCTGTTTGAGAGCACTGCCCTGGCAGAAACACTGCTAGGCTTGTGCTGGGTGGGCTCACTGCCTCAGGAATTAGCCTGAAGCAAGGCATGGGAAGGCTGCTGAGGCCAGGACCATGCAGGGCTGCAGCAACCAGCAGTGCAGGAGCTCAGCTTTGTGGCTTTGGTTACTGCAGTGCTGCAGGCAGGCTCAGGATGGGCAAGAAGGGCTGCTCCAGCCTCCAGAGCCAGCCTGGGGGCAGGATGCACCAAAAAGCAAACAAAGAAGGAAAGAAGAAGAAACCAGCAGTGAATATTCCTTAAACTGATGAAAGTGGTGGATTCCCTTCTTATTCTCTCCTCTTGCCAGTTTTGGCCCTTTTCAGATCTGTTCTGGCTTTCTTACTCTGTCCAACAGCAGAACCCTCCCTACCAATTATGTGACAGCCATTTACTGCTTGCTCCTTGTGGCCATAAACAAGTCTGACACTGCCCACCAAGCAGCTCCCATAGGCTGTCTGAAGGTCAGCAAACCTCCTCTCCAGGTCCAGAGGCATCACCAGATGAAATGCAAGTCAAACAAGGCCCTTCCTTGCCCTAAAACAGCAATTCTCACCTTGTTTTAGCACTTCTGGACACAGCTTTCACAGATCATGAGTGTTGGAAGGGACCTTAAAGCTCATCCAGGCAGGGACACCTTCCACTATCTCCCAGGGAAGTCTAAGCCCATTCCAACCTGGCCTTGGACACTTCCAGGGAGGAGGCAGCCACAGCTTCTCTGGGCAACTTTGCCAGGGCCTCACCACCCTCACAGAGAACAATTTCTCAAAGACAGAACATGTACTTCATGTTTTTTGTGCTCTCCAGCTTTTTCCTGGGCTCTTGCTGCCCAGGATATACCAACCACACTCCAGCTCTGTGTGACACTTACGGATTTCTTCCATCACCACTGTGTTGTCCATGGCTATGTGTACTGCCAGGGAACTCCACGTATCAAAAGTTGCAAGTTTTCTAGAAGAAAATTAAAAATAAATAAGTAATGAAGGATTAATACAACTACAAGGCAGAGATGGTGGTGTATCAGAGAGGAGAAACTGGATTAAGAGAGACTGGTGTTATCAGTTAGGTGTGAAATGTGCTTTAACATGGGAAAGCTGCTGTTAGGCAACTCCAGCCTATTCCAGGGAGCTGCCTGCTCATCTACTGATGTCAGGGGAGAATGTGAGAGGAGGGAGGGTGTTATTGAAGGCAGAAGGTGCCAAACACCAACAGACAGAAAAAAGGAAAGGGCAGCACTTACTTGAGCACCTGTGCCACCGTGTTGGGGCCGTACCACTGGCCTATGGATTTGCCCTCCCCGACTCCCATCTGGGCTGCAGCACAACAAAAAACCAGAATAACAGAGTCAATAACTTCACCCACACTGCATCCCTTTCTAAGCAGGTTTGTATCTAATAGGGAAGAGTTCTCACTTGGAAACTTTATTGAATCAGCAGTATTTAGTGTTTTGTGGGGGTGAGAAGCACATCCTGAAGGACTGCAGAGCAAATCCTTTCTCTAAAACGCAGCAGCACAGAAGTTCAAAGGGCAGTGTTGCTTCAGAAGAAGCTTTGATCACTAGACCACCCCTATGAATTGAGCTCTGTTCACCCCACAGGAAACACTGGATCAGGCTGCTTCTCTGATTTTTCAGGGAAGTTTGTATCAAGGTGAGAGCCTTCCTTAGCCCATTTGCTACATCTGAGCATTTCTCTCTTCTTACCTATCTGGTGAATGGAGTAGTAGCTGTCTTTTTTGTCAATGAAGGCATTAAGAACGTTGAAGTAATTATCCATCTGCCTCTTCCCTTTTATCCACCTCCAGTCTAGGACAGACAAGGGATATATGAAATAAACATGGTACTTATTAACAACCAGAGGTTGCAAGCTGCAATTCTCTTCCTGTGTATTGACCAACTCAATTTTCATGTTGTCACATTATTACTAAGCATCTGAGGCATTCCCAACAGTAAAGGGCTAATTTTAAAATAACAGAAAACATTCTTACAGCTGGGGTAAGATACCATCACCCACAGAATAGCAAATAAACAAAATAAAATCAGAAAATATAAATATCCCTGGAGTTCCAAGTAGACTTTTCTCTTAACTGCCCTGAATTTCAGAAGAAAAAAGTTACAGAACCCTCAGCAACTCCCAGCTGTGTCTTTGTTATCTCTGTTCTTCCAAGTGCTGCACTCCTGGGAGCACATGGCCCTGGAGGTCAGTGTGGGCTGTGCACTGCTTTACCTCTTCCCAAATGCCTGCAGACCAAGGCCTGAGCAAAGATCATCTGGCCACAGCGCAGCATGCAGCCCCAGCCCGTGTCAGAGGTGGGACCTGTTCCTCCTGCAAACAAGGACAGAAAATAAACAGGGGGTGAATGGTGAGACAGAGCCAAGAGGGAGGAGAATCAATGGGTAGCAGGCTCACCAAGAAATGGGGCAGGGAATGAGGACTAGCTTAGCTCACACACCCAAGGCTGAGAACCAAAAATGTGGTTATCGATGAGTAACTTAGTGGCATCCCTTAAAAACAAATAAATAAACTCCTCATACACTAACTGAAAGGGGAAAAAATCCCAAGGGAAATCTAAACAGCCCAAGGGAGAGCTGAATTTCTCAGAAGAACAACATCCCTTGAGCCTGGCTGCAGACTCTCAGCCCAATTCTGACATTCCTACATGAAGGTGTTTGTTAAAGATGACTCTTGTAATCCTCATCTAGAGAAGGCAACTCACCAAGCAGAACAAACCAGTCCCAAGGAATTCCCACTTCAGAAGTGGCTACAAATAACATTTCAAAGTGAACAATGTAGTCAGGCCAAAAAAACAAAGGCATCAGCCAAAAAAAAAACCTACCCAGGCAGTGAAAAAAGACACATCCTACATACTGTTGGAGAAAGCTGGAAAATCTAAGACAAGCTTGTGCTGGAAAATCTAAGACAAAGGACACAAGGCTGAAAGCATTTCCCTGACAGACCTTCCAAAGGAAACTGCTGCTCCTCCACTCCAGCTCTCTGTTAGTACAAATAACAGAGATCAAATGTTCAGTGTGGTCACAGCAGGTAATCTGTGCCTGGGCACAGCTCCTGCAAGTCTTTGTAAGGCTGCTTTCTTCTTTTGGTCCCAAACAGGGAGAAAAATCACCTGGAGGTGATTTAATCAGCTTCTCAATGGTCACCAGTTGTCTTCTATAATTTCACCAGTAATTCATAATATGTACAAATTCCAAAAGTGATAATGCTTTACAAAATTAGCATTAGACTAATTAATTCCCTAAGCCTTACACTAATTAAGTGGGCTAGCACAGAGGGAAGGGATGAACAGTAACAGGAGTGACTGAGAGAAAAAATACTGGAAAAGGTTTACTGTATATGACTTGCAGATCATATCAGTGGTGTAAATGGGAAATGACTCAGAAAATGGGGTCTGTGTTCACCCCACAGCCTCTAATGACTCACAAGGAAACCAAAACTGTGTCTGTGAGCCAGTTAAACATGTGCCAACCCTTTGTTCTCAAACATGTGTTTAACTATGGTGCACAAACATGAATTTCAAGGGATTAAACTGCATCAAAGATGCCTCAGAGCTTGTGAGGCAGGGAGCTTCCCATCAGGGAAAGAACAGCACAAGCCAGAAGGACCAGTTAGGAAGAAGTCTCTTTTCCAAAGCTGGGCCATGTTCCTTTCCCACTGACTGCTGAGCATGACAGCGACAGAAGGGGGACATGGAGGCCCATTTAGCTGCTCTTAGATCTCCTCTGATACACCTTGCACCCAGTCACAAACACAAAACACAGAAGAGGCCATGCAGAGTATCTGAAGGAACCCAGACATCCTCCTTTGAGCTCACTGGGAAACGCTCCCCTGCCACTACAGCTCCTGTGTGTGACAGACACTGCAGGCACAAAACTCCCCCTAGACAAACAAAACCCCCACACAGAGCCTGGAGCAGATGCACAAAGGCAGCAATTTCTGTAGCATTCTCTAGGCTTCATCATTTTAATCCACTCAAGACCATAATTCAGCAATATTTCACACTAGACTGATGTAGGATGTGATGAAGCACAAAAATCCTCCCATGTTGCCTAAAAAAAGAGCAGATTTCCTAAACTTCTCCTTACGTCCCTTTAAAACCACTTCTATCCCTCCTACCCAAGGGGATGAGGAATTCTCATTATCAGATAAACAAAAAGCCTGTCTAATCAATTACATGAAGCACAGTTCACACTCTTATGAATGGAAATGATGTCATGTTTGTGGGGACTGCTTTATTAGGGATATGAAGATTATAACAATTTCTTTTGGAGTCCCCCAGAGTACATACCAATAGCAGGGAAGTTCTTTCTGTAGGTGAACCAAAGCCTAGAGGTCACATCCAGCAGGATCTCTTCCTTCTCTGCAAAGTGTTCAGCATGGAAAGGCACACACATGAGGGGGACACCAACACTGCTAAACCCACCTCCCACACACCCTCCCAAGGGATTCTGCTCCTCACAGTCTGCAGGCCCAGAGAGGCAGAGGCTGCCTGAGGAACAGGGCAGAACTGCTGTGCACAAAGTATTTCCTTTCCCCCCCAAAACAGCTGCCATCAACCCAAAGGCACCAGGGCCAGAGGCAAATTATGAAGCAGCAAACCATCCTTCTGCCCCCTGGCTGCCCTCATGACATGTCCCAACAACTCCCACATGGTAACTCTCTGCACAAAAATATTCCTGAGCTCACAGAAATGGTCAGACAGACAGAAACATGGCAGCTAAAACCCAAGTGCAACACTAACAAAGTCCTGTGGAGCCTTAAAACAGTGAACAGTGCACAGAAAATACCTGTAAAAACACTGTATTTCCTGCCAAGGATCCAAACAGGTTCTTTGGTCTCAGGGAAGTCCTCATACTCAAACCTGAGGGTGTCGTAGGTAAGCGTAGCTGGAAAGAGAAAGGAGAAATTACAGATCTTTGATAGATTTTCCTTTTGTTTTTAAAACCAGACAAAGCTGCAGAATCAGAGCTGCTGTGGCCCAGGGAGTCCCAGCCACCCCCAAAGGCTGTGGGCTGGCAGGAATGGTCCCAGGGCTCTGCACTCAGCTCTGGGAGGCACAGACCCAGCCCCTGGCTGCTCCACAGGCAGAAGAGCAGCAAGATTTCCAGGTTAGGCCAGCTCCAGGTTCTGCCTGGGGTAGAAAACATTTAAAGCTTCACCTGGCAGCTACACCATTCCCCAGAACAGGCAGCATCATGCACAGCATCAGCTACAGCACTGATGTTGAGGGCCTCTTTTCCATCCAGCAAAGTGGTTCAAATCCTCTTGCAGGGAACACAAATTTTTAGGGAAGAACATGCAAAACACAGATCACCTTAAGGTGGAAATTAAACCTTGCTCAAAAAGCACAAAACCCAGCAGAAGCCTATACAGGTGTCACCCCACAAAGTGAGGAACACAGAGCTGTGAAGATGTGCTCATGCAAAGGTGACAGAAAAATTTTTTTCTCTTTTACTGACTTCCTTCACAGCATGGCATCCATCAGTGCCTATAAATCCAGGACCATGACAGAACAACCCAGCAGCCCACGTTGCCCTTAGATCAGGATTCAGCTGCTGTGCACAGGGTACATACAACAGAGAGGAAAAACCAGAGGAGCTGGATGAGCTGTGCTCCACTAGATCTGTGTTTGGAACACAGATTTTAAAGCAACCTGGGAATTCTGGAAAAGACCCACATGATTTTAAAGGTGACAATTCTGTAACAAAGCACCTCTAAAATTTAAAGCAGAGCTAAGGCAGACTGTTAGAGTAGTGACTGAAAACATCTCTCACAGCAAATGCAATAAAGTCTGTGGTAATGTGATGAGTTTAAAGCAGGACAAAGGAGCCACAAGCTCCTGTCAGCCTGGTTCTCTGCACCCCTCTCCATGAGGCACACACTTCTGGCTTCTCCAGAGTAACCTGCTGCTACATAAAACACTTTGGCCTCCTGAAGTAGCTCAGCCTTCTAATGAGGGCTCCCTGACCAGGAATTCCGATTCCAAACATCCAAGAAAACACTAGAGCAGATACCACCACTAAGACCAACAAGCAGGAACCCCAGCAACAGAAATGACAACAGGCTCCTACATCAAATTTTGAATCAGACTCTGCCTTAATTCCAACCCACAAGACTTAAAGCACATTCTTTGTGTGAATTAGTCTTTAAGATTAACTTTAGGCACCTTTAGGATTGCACAGGCCACATGTTCCCATTGCCACCCCATGATGTGACTCCTCAGCAAGCTGAACAAAACAATTCTGCTTGCACAGAAATGTGCCAACAAATTACTGCTGCAGTCTGCTCCCCTAACAAACTTCAGCAGGGAAAGGAAGGATTTATTTCCCATTTACTACCCAAACTTGCAAATTTCCAGATCTGAAAAGGTAACTGACATGATCTTAACATAAAAACTGAAGTTCTCGGGAAGGTTTTGAAGCTCCAAGGAATATTCTGTGGTTTACTTTGTCATGTATCCGACTCTCTGTCAGGAGTCTCAAATAGCTTAAAGAAAATGAGTGGAACAAGGATGCTACACAGGAACATCCAGCTATCCACAATCCCTCCTTCTCCTTCCCAGCAACATTCCCTGAGCTGCTCAAATATCACAACCTCTGCACCTGCACACTTTGCAAGGACAGGATTTGCAACTGGACACCTCACAGCAAGGATCAGCAGCTGGAAAGGAGCTGCTGGAGTCTTTCTCCTTCCACCAAAGCTCAGAGAGGAAGGGGGCAGCAGATAGAGGGGGACCAGCCACGTGTTCAGGGAATGCAGCACGTGTGTCATGACACAGCACATTGGGGAGGAGAGCCCCAGGCTTGCAGCCCTTCAGCTGGATGCCCAACATCTGGCTCCGTGTGTCCAGCTGTGCATCCCAAAGAGGTGGTCAGACATTTGTGTTGGCATCTGGGGAGAAAACAGTTGAAAAGGCACAGCTACTAAATGCAGGAGTTCAGGTTTTCCCTTCACAGGGAAGAAAATTCAAGAGGTTGCTCCGAGTTAGTATCAAGGACATTCTAATGGGAGCAGTAAACTCCCCACAAGGCCTGAGGTCACTGAGTGCTTCCTTTACAAGCCTCCACCTTCACATGTTCCAGCACTTTTCCAAAGTCCATTCATTGTGCTATTGCCCAGATGGGCTAAATTCCAGCCAGTGGGACCCAAACAAATTCAGGCAGGGCACAAAGAACATCACAGACTGCACAGGAGCCTTTCTCTCCTTCTTACAGCCAGAGATGAAGAAGAGAAATCCATCTGGAAATTCACCAAGCAGAAATCCTGTTTGAAGCTGCTCCTCTCAGAGCTGCAGAAGCTGGGTGAGATCAGCACATTTCTCAGGCAGTGCTCCAAAACTTCACCTTCAGAAAGCCCTCAGTCTATTTTAATTACCGACCTCTGAGCATCCAGGACAGTGGAGCAGCAGTTTCTGCAGAGAAGGATGTGCAGTCTCTGCACATCAACCACAGCAGCTCAACTTCACAAGGTTTTCTATCAAAAAGCAGAGTGCCAGCCCTGCACAGCTCACCCTGAGAAAGGCAGCCTTGCTTTCCAGGAGCCTTGCACACACTGGGAGTGAGGGGAGGCTGCCTGGATTGCTGCCCCATGGGATCTGCAGAACACCTCACCCCAGAAAGCCTCAGCAGGAAAGGCAAAGCTTTGTACATGCCACAGCAGAATCCCAGGATGGTTTGGCCTGGAAGGAACCTTAAGGCTCATCTCATTCCACCCCCTGCCATGGGCAGGGACACCTTCCAATAGACCTGGGTGCTCCCAGCCCTGTCCAGCCTGGCCTGGAACAATTCCAGGGATCCAGGGGCAGCCAGAGCTTCTGTGGGCAACTGTCCCAGGGCCTCAGCACCATCACAGGGAGCAATTCCTTCCCAATATCCCATCCAGCCCTGCCCTCTGGCTGTGGGAAGCCATTCCCTGTGTCCTGTCACTCCATGCTTTGTCCCCAGTCCCTCTTCAGCTCTCCTGGAGCCCCTTTAGGCCCTGGAAGAGGCTCTCAGGTCTCCTCAGAGCCTTCTCCTCTCCAGGTGAACACTCCCAGCTTTCCCAGCCTTTCCTCACAGGAGACCTGCTCCATCATCTCTAAACACACAGGATTAGGGTAGAAAGTGACATTTCCCGTTTCCCCTCCTTTCTCATAGCCTTAATGAGCACAAGGAAACACTGGGGACAAAAACATTGTCCCAACTTGTATCAAGCACACCCAGAGGCACAGCTGGGTGCTGGGAGCAGCCCCTGAGTGCTGCTGTCAGTTTGCAAACGTGCTGGAGGCCAGGCCTGTGACAGCCCCTGAGGGACCACAGCCAGAGCCATCTGCTTCAGCGTCAACTCTGGGAAACAAGTACCAACAAGTGCAGGCTCGGGTGAATCAAACAGAAACACAGCAGGTGATTTTCACAGCACCAACCACCACGGGCAGTCTGATGCTGAAGAACTTCTCACACAAAATACAGAGTCTGAGCTTTAGAGCCTGGCACTGAAGGACAGCCAGGCGTTGCCATACCTCCCTTCCCAAACTGCTCCTGGGGCTTCTCCATCCTCTGAAAAGGCTCTCATGCCTTCCTTTAGCCTCCAGCTAAGGATCAGAAATGAGGTGGATACAGGTACCTCACCCAAGGCACAGGAGGAACACAACTGGATGTGGAACGTTTTAAAGACAATCAAGAAGAGAAGGTAAATTTACCATTTTAGTAAAATGCATTGCTGGAAAACACCAAACAGCTCAAACCCTTATTTCTACCCTTTGCAGAAGAAAGATTGAATCTTTTCTTTCCCCCAATCTCTTTCAAACAAGACAAATCCTGATTATCCAAGCACTAACAAAGAGACAGACAGTGAGGAAAGTCAGGCTGCTGAAAGGTGATGCTTTCTTGAAGGCCTGGAGCAAATAGCTCCAAGTTTTGCTGTCAGATCCCCAACTATCTTGGGAGCTTGAGCCCAGAGATTCTCCTTCTCCTCTCAGGGAGGAGACCCAGCCCCACCATCCACCACAGCCAAGTTTTCCTTTGCTCTCACACCAAGGGGAAGCACACACATCTCCCGGAGCAGGGTGCAGGTTCAGGTGTGACACTGGAGCCGGGGATGCTCTCAGCCAGATCACACTGACACCAACAGCGGCACCAAGGCCGAATGAAGCCAGGAGAGCCCCGAGGACGGACAGGGGACAGGGATCCCGGCACACCGTGCTGGCCATGCGGAGGAGGAGCCCAGGGAAGCGTTTGTTGCTGTGGAACAACACCTCTCTCTGCCGAGGGGGTGGGAGCCGCTACTACGCTCAGGCTGGAGGGAAGCGGGTCCCAACACAAGTGCAAACACTTATTTTTACTTTATCCCGCACGAAACCAAAATCTCTACCACGAGCAGCTTTGCTAGAGCCCTCTGTGAGGGTGGTGAGAGGCTGAGCCGCCTTTTTACCCCTCGAGGACACCTTCTCACCGCTCCAAAGGCACCCTCTTACCCCCACGCTGCCTTCCTCAAGCCCTCACACCAGTCCTGTCCCCGCTCCTGCTCCGGTTCCCCCGGGCAGACCCGACCCGACCCAGCAGAGCTCCGAGCTTTCGAGGAACGACGGCAGCAGTGGGGCTGCGGAGGGCAGGGGGGGCTCGCCGCCCGGCGGCCCCGCAGCCGCCGCCTTCCCCTTCGCCCCACCAGAGGGGCGGCCGGTCCTGGAGGGCCGCGGCTCCCAGGGCCGTGCCCAGGGCGGAAAGCGGCGCCTTGCCCGGGGAGGCCGCGCCGCGGAGCCGCGGGCCTCGAGCGGCAGCCGGGCCGGGCTGAGCCAGGCCGGGGAGCCCCGAGGGGAAGCGCGGCCGCCGCGCCGTGGGCAGGGCCCGCCCGGGACCCACCTGCGTCCATGGCGGCCCCGCCGAGGCTGCGGCCGCCGCCGACTCTCACGCCCGGCGCGGCCCTGCGCGGCTGCTGGCGCGACGCGCCGCTCCCGGCCAATGGGAGCGCCGCTCGCCGCCGGCCCCCGCGCCGATTGGCTGCCGGTGGTTTCGTCACAGCGCGGCGCCACGCGCCGGTGCCCGCGGGCAGGGAGCTGCCATGTTGCCGTACGGAGCGGCGAAGCGGAGCGCGGGGCGGCAGCGGGCAGGCAGAGGGGCTGAGATTGGGGCTAGAGGGCGGCGTGGAGTGTGAGCGTTCCGCTCCTTGCGCAGAGCGCCGACGGGCGGGTCCTGTGACACGTACACCTAGGAATGATGTGATAAATGGGCGCCGCCATGCTGTTGTACGGAGCCGGCTCAGCCCCGCCCCTCCGTTCCCCGTGAGAGTAACCCCTTCCACTATGCCCGCCCCACTCAGAGACGCCTTTCAGGGCTCAGCTGCCACGGACCGAGCGGCTCGTCGGGAGGCGGACGCCCAGCTGCGCCGACGAGGCAAGCGAGAGGCGCCGGGAGCGAACCCCCCTTTCCCCACCTGCCCCGCGCCGTACAGCTGCAGCCCGGCCAAAATGGCGGCGGCCATGTGGCGGCCGCCATGTTGTGCCGTACAGAAACCCCTTCCCCACCGGCGAGGGGCGCCGGGGTGACCCGGCTCCGCCATCTTGCCGTACGGCGGCGCGGCGGGGCCGGGGC
>JAXCLO010000013.1:20859859-20878669 GCA_035583995.1 Arremon aurantiirostris
GGGCCGGGGCCGGGGCGGGGGCCGGGGCGGGCCCGGCCGGCCGAGGGCGGCGGCGGCGGTCGGAGATGGTGATCTGCTGCGCCGCCGCCAACTGCTCTAACCGGCAGGGCAAGGCGCGCCACGGCGCCGTCTCCTTCCACAGGTAAGGGCGGCCCCCCCGGCCCGCCGCACGGGCCGCGGCCGGGCCGCCCGCGCCCCGGTCGCTATCCCGCTCCCTTCCCCGGGCCCCCACGGCAGCGACCGTTCTTTGTTTCCCTCAGGGGAGACCGGCTCGGGGCTCCCGGATCGTGCAGCCCCGGGCGGGCAGCGGGAGCGCCCCTCGCCACGGGGCCGGGCCCTCCCGGCCTGTCACCCCGACCCTGCCCCGGTCCGTGCCCCGCCGCCTCAGCCCTCGCTGGGGATGCTGCCGGCCGTGAGTCCCCGGGAAAAGTCCCTGTCTCGGGAGTCCCATTGGAAAGGGAGCCTGGCTCTCCTGCTCAGGGGCTTTCGTGCACTGCAGGCATTTCTACAGCTAATTAAATGTTATTAAGCACAGCCGGGGTGAGCAGCAGCCGGGTTACGCTGGGCAGCACGCTGGCTGAGCTGGGTGCTTTGGTGGTGGTCACATCCCCCTTCCTTGGGGACAGGCTGCTTGTTCCTCCTGGGGCTGGTGAGCGGAGTAATGGATCGATTGCTGATGGAAATGGAACTAACACCTTTTAGTCCTACGCTTGTTGTGAAGTGGAGCTGTTGATGCAGCGAATGAATATGAAATGTTTCAGACCAAAGTGAAATAATTCTTAAATGAGTGTCATTTCATTCGTTAATGAGTGTAACTTCCCGAAACACAACTTTCCCCAAAATCTCCTAAACCTAGCCATCACCTTGGACTTGGTCACCTCAAAGGTCTTTTCCAACCTCAACAGTTCTATGATTCCATGGTTCTGCAATTCTTACAGTACCAACCCTTCTGATTCCTGAAATGTAGCTTGTTTTTTAGTGGGTTTTCTCTGTTCCCCTTTCAGATTCCCTCTGAAGGATTCGAAGCGCTTGATTCAGTGGCTGAAAGCTGTTCAGAGAGACAACTGGACTCCCACCAAGTATTCCTTTCTCTGCAGCGAGCACTTCACCAAAGACAGTTTCTTCAAGCGGCTGGAAGACCATCACCGCTTGCTGAAGCCCACTGCTGTCCCCACCATCTTCCAGCTGGTGGAGAAGAAGCACGGCAAGCTGGATTATGTCAGGAACAGAAGGAAAATAGCCAGGCAGGTGCTGGTGAAGGATGGGGAGGCCCCGCAGGAGGGAGGCGGTGAGGTAGCACACAGGTCTCCATCTTCTGGCCAGGACTTCATGGTGATGCAAGGGACGAAAGAGATGGAGGAGGCCACTCTGAAAGAGGAAATAGGATCCGTGCCCAAGGAGGAGCAGGCCCTCCACAGCCAGCTGGACGGCCCTCGGAGAAGGACGTTAGGGGATCATTTGGGCACCAAGGCTGGGGTGCAGGTGAAGCCCGAGAGGTCTCCTGGCAAGGACTGTGCCAGGGGCAGCTGGGCAGGGAGCTGGGTGGCAGACAGGAGCGGCGTGTCCGTGGACGATTTCACCCCTCCTGCCCCCGGTGCCTGCAAGTTCATCGGCTCCCTGCACTCGTACAGCTTTTCCTCCAAGCACGCCAGGGAGAGGCCGTCTCTCCCCAAGGAGCAGCTAGAAAGGAAAAGGCCAAAGAGAGACGTGGAGCCCAGCTGCAGCAGCCAGCCCTTGGGGCACGACAAGGCCGTCACAGAAGCGTCCCCGACATCATCCCTCACGGCCACCCCCCAGAAACCCTCCCAGGGTCTGTCGGCGTCCCCGGCCGACCTGACCCCTCGTCCCGCCGCCGAGGCCGTGCTGGGGCGCAAGGGGGACACGGACGCCAACCCCATGTCCATCAACGAGGTGATCATGTCGGCCTCGGGCGCCTGCAAGCTCATCGACTCCCTGCACTCGTACTGCTTCTCCTCGCGGCAGAGCAAGAGCCAGGTGTGCTGCCTGCGCGAGCAGGTGGAGAAGAAGAACGGCGAGCTGAAGCTCCTGAGGCAGAGGATCAGCCGCTCCGACAGCCAAGTCAGGAAGCTCAAGGAGAAGCTCAACGAGATGAAGCGCAACAGTTTCCCTTACTTGAACAGCCTGATATCCCAGGACTGTGGTCAGTATTGCCAGGGGTGCTGCGCTCAGGTGGAATTCCCTGCTTTCTTAAGTTGGGGGTTGTGAAAGGTGTGATGGGGAGAAGGGATGACACTCTGGGAAGGAGAAGTAGCAGCTTGGTAAGACCAATGGATGCCAATTAAAGAATTCACTCAGTGGGCACACAAGTTAATTCTTACATCCCTGACCTTTCCAAGATGTGGAATTAGAATTTAGATTGTGGTTTTACAGGCAATTCTGTTCATGAATTTATTTCCTTTTTCTTTCTGGATTATTTTAACTTGTTTGTGATGCAGTGGCTCCTACTAGGATTTTCCTTCTTCCTTTGGCCATGCCTGTGATTTTTTTCTGGTGTGTTAATGAGCTGTCCCAGCAGCAGGTATCTGGGAAATCTGTTCTTGTCCTCAGTGGCATAAGAAATAGTTTTGGTATTGGATTTCATATACTGCACTCAGGACTGAGGATACAGGAAATGCAAGCGAAGTGGGAGGTATCAAATATGACAATGTCATGAGGCACATTGAGGTCACAGTTTATGAGCAAATGTCTGTCTTTGCTTTGATCCTTTCCTCCCTTGGAAGAAGTCAGGAAACATAATAAAGCAGGGAGTGATGGAACATACTTCTCTATCAATTACAAAAATAATAATTAAGCACCATAAAGCATAGGGGAACTCAGTGAGGGATCAGGTCATGTAATAAGTTTGTTACCTAGAAGTCAAATTGGGCCATAAACCTTCCTGCCAAAAAAAAAAAAAGTGTCTTTTAATGTACAGTATGTACACAGTGAGTGTGATTGCAAGGTGCCTTTCAGGGCAGGAGTTTGGGACCATCTAATGGTGGTGTGTGTGTGGCTGTGAGAAAACCTTGGGCTCCCTTGGGAAGGATTTGTGATGTGGGGCTTGCTTGGAGAAGTTGTCACCTGTGGAGGGTTGGGTATCTCCTGATGGCCAATTCTCACCTTTCCTTTAGGAGAAACACTCCATGGCTTCTTCTGGGGATGTTGGGAAGTCAGAAAAGTGATGCTGGCATAGACAGCATGTTGTAGCATGGCCAACTTCCTCACTGGAAGAGGAAGGTAGACTCTAAAATTCATGAAGGTTGACACCCAGCACTGCTTTTCCCATATGTAATTAATTTTTCACAATATGGGAAAACTCACCCTTTTATTTGGGTGGAGAGGGGAAAAGTTTTGCCCTGGGAAATCAGCATAGTCTTGTTTCTACCTTCTGGTCTGTGTTTTTGTATTGTTTAGGTGTCAAACTAAAGAAAATAACTAAATACAATTTTAGGGTTCCATAGTTGTCATTCATATATATACACATATATTTATGTATGTATATGAAATATTTATTTATATATATATTTAAAAAGGTGTCTGCCTTTGTTGGAATACTTTCACTGAGATACTAATTGCAGAAAGAATATCTTTAAAGATTTTTTTTTTAATTCTGGTAAGCACTATGATTTTTCTCCTTTTCCCAAGATTAGTGTTTTTATAGATACATCTTTAAGAAGTGAAAATTTTATGTTCTTGTAAAAGATATTCTTAATATATGAGTTACATGCTGTATTTTATAAGGAAAAATGTAATTTTTCCTAATGAATTGACCAATTCGTTACCCATTCTCCCATCTTTTATCAACAAAATAGAGATCAGTGTGTGAAAATGAGCCATTTTAGCAGTTGTAGCTTGGCTTGATGGGAAGTTTATATGGAGCCCTTTGGCTGGGAACTTCTTTAAAGGGTTGGTTAGTGACTGACTGCCTCTTTTTTTTTTTAGCTTCATCTTGGTGTTTTTCTGTTTTGGACTCTTTTTTTGTGTGCTTGTAGCACTAGTTTATGACAGTGAAAACAGCTGATGAGGTGCAGCCAGCTGAGTCTGGTTCATGCCCAGACATTGAGTTTTACTGTAATACAAAGCTGAGTTAAGAAAGGCTTTTCATATTCATAAAAATGCAGTCAGGTAACACATTAGGTTAATAATAATCTTTGTTAGCAGCCCTGTCTCAGTTGTCCCAGCTCATCTGATGTGTGGTTGAGGTGATGGCTTCAGCTGTGAACCTGAGCCTGCATGTTTTTTTCTGCTGAAGGCAGTTCCTTGTGTGTAAGTACCAGACTGGACTGACCATGCAGGTTGTTACCTGTCTGCATCCCTCACCTTCAGCTGCTCCCACAAAATCCTGAGCACAAAACACCAACTTTAGGCCCACACCCACTCAGCAGGACTTCATTTCAGTGCTAGTTCTCACATATTTTCCTCTAATGAGACCAATAAATTTCTGCTGGCTGTCTCCAAGCTGCAGCAGGCTGGGAAGAGCAGGTTTGTGCAGGACTGCTGCCCAGCACTGCCTGCCAGCCACACTTGGGGCTGGGTGACTCAGGGTGCCCAAGTGGCTCCAGCTCCAGCTGTCACCATGTGCTTGAGGGCTGTTTCCCATCCTGTTTAGGAGAAGCCCCAGGCTGTCTACAGCACAGCTGAAATTGTGGCCTTTTCCATCTAAAGTTGGAATTTAGGTGTTTGTTTGGTAGGAAAATATTTCCTTCTGCTTCATGAGGTCCATGGAGGCTGAGGAATGCTGCTGGTGGATGAGTGTGGTTAGGCTTGGTGTGCCAGGCAGGACAGGGTGAGATGTGGCTTCTGCAGGATCACAGAGAAATGAGGGAGAGCCAGCAAACCACCAGAGATGTGTCCTGGAGAAGTCCTGGGTGTCCTGACAGCACTGTCTGACCATCTTCTTCTGCATGAAGGTTTCACAGCTCAGCTGTGCTCACTCAGACAGGAGATCCCAGCAGCTCCTTCCACAGCACCGCCTCCTCCTGCCGTGCCCCACTTTGGTCTGTTTGTAAAACTACATCTCCCAGCAGGCAGCAGGATCAGTGTTTTTCCCAAACATGAGCTCACTTCCCTCTTGGCCATCTTGGCACCCTGCACAGAGAGCTTTCTGGGGCAGGGGGGGGTGCAGGTACAGCAAATAGCAAAATATCTGCAAACATGGCTGGGCATGGAGCAGACACAGGTAGGATTCCACAGCATTTGAGTTTCTGGGTTCATCAGAGAGGTAAAACTTAGAATTCAGCAGTTTGGGGGTATGAGGAGCCTCTTCCATGCTGCATGTCTGTTTTCATGAAGGTCATATTAAAGGCAGGAGAGTTTGCAAAATGAGTTCATGTGAAAAATGGTTAGAACTTTACTAGGAATCCGTGGGAAATCTGGCTTGGATTTGTCTTTGAGTATCTGTGCAAAGCCAGTGTAGAAATGGGGTCGTTTACAGTTTTACATGCAAATGAGGCATAGTTGGCAAACTTTGGGCAAGCAGAAGGACAGAGCACTTAATGTGGGGTTTTGTGCTGAGGTGGAGTCCTGAGACCTGGCCTGTGGGGTCTGAAGTGGTGGAAACAGATTTCATTCATGCTGCAGAAAAGGAAAAGCAAAATCCTGTTCCTGACTGGCAAAGAGAAGTGGGGATTGAGCATGGTTGGAGGTGCTGTGCTTCACCTGAGTGGGATTGAGCGTGGTTGGAGGTGCTGTGCTTCACCTGAGTGGGATTGTGCATGGTTGGAGGTGCTGTGCTTCACCTGAGTGAGGATTGAGCATGGTTGGAGGTGCTGTGCTTCACCTGGCTGACAAGGACTGGACCAGCAAGGGGCTGGTGTCCAGCTCAGCTTGAAACTGAAATGTGTCTGATGGGTCACAGAGATGTTCTGTCAGGAAAATTGCCTCCAGGAGGCAGTTGCATGTTAACTTGGAGCTAGATTTTGAGAGAAAACTGCTTTTATTCTGAGATAGCAGGTGCTGCTTGTGATTTTTTTATTTTGTGCCCTGTCTGGGGTGGGAATGGCTGGGGTAGAAAACTGGTCTGTAGGGTGAGCATTGCAAAGAACAAGAGAGCCATAAAGTAAACTGGGAGTGAGATAAGGAGTAGAAATATGTGTGCACAGGGCTGAATCCATGGCAGGAGGTATCTTGAGAGATTTCACTTGGGTGGGAGGTGAACTGTTTTGTGCTCAGCATGGTGCAGGCACACCAACTTTGGGACTTGGTTGAGGGTGGTGGCTCTTTCACCTCCCCCTTGGAGAGAAAGTTGGTTGGAAGGGAGGAAACAAGACTTTTTGCACTGCTGTTGGTTTGGTTTTTTTTCAGTGGGATGGTCTTGTTCTTTCCAGTTTTTTGTTGTTTTTTTTTTTTTGCCTAATAGTCTATAGAGTTTGTGCATTAAGCATTTAATTTTGCAGTGAGTTGGCAATGACTCACAACAAAAACCCAGCTTGCAGCTAGGAAGCAATGAAACAGCAAACTAAGGAGAACTCAGGAGAAAGTCAGGCTGAGCTCAGGTAGGGTGTTTGGTTTCTCATAATAGAGTAGAATTTAAAAAATATTTTCTCTGTGTTTTTTAAAGCAGAACTCTGGCAATGACTACAGGCACTGGAGCATTACCACCTTGGAACTTGGCTATGAAATTAATTACTGAGTGTGAATATAACCCCATTTCCAGCTTTTGGAGCAGAGATGGGATGATCTGTTCAGCAACTGATCTGCTGGCACCTGGTGGGATGCATCTTTCTTGGGGGAGAAAGTTCTAGCACAGGAGCTGGTGGGGCTTGCTGATAGGGCCTTAAACTAGCTTGGAAAGGGGAAGGGGACAAAACCAGGGTCACCAGGGAAGAGCAGTGGGCTGCAATGCCTAAATTTGAGGGAAGAAGCACTAATGGGATCTCTAAATCTGCTTCATCAGGTGCTGGTCACAGTGCACCACACCAGAAATGTCTCTGCATTAATGCACCCAGCAGGAGGGACCAGTGAGGAGCTGTGGCTCAGTCTCAGAGATCTGGCATCACTGAAACCTGGTGGGAGTTTTCCCTGTGACTGGAGTGCCCTGAGGGCCAGTTCCAGGCTCCTCAGGAGGGACAGAGGGGTGGCACTGTGTGTGACAGAAGGGTTGGAGTGTCAGGAGCTCACAAATGGCAATGGCACAGTTGAGAACCTTTGGATAATAATCAAAGGGCAAACAAATAATGCAATTTCACTGTGGGAGTCTGCTCTGGACCTCCCAGCCAGGATGATGACACTGACAAATTATTCCTTGAGGAATTAAGGGATGATTCCAAGTCAGCTGCCCCAGGGGACTTCAACCTGCCAGGAATTAAGTGGCAGCATCCCACAGCTGGTACAGCCTGGGCCAGGAGGCTCCTAAAACACCTGCATGACAACTTTATGGAACAGGTCCTCAGGGAGCTGATTTGGAAGGATGATCTTCATCTCCTGCTTGTCTTCAGAGAGGATCTCATGAGCAAAGTGAACTTTGAGACCACAGAGCCATCACCAAATCTCTGGTGACAGGAGGAAAAGTGCCTGAAAAACCTCAGCTCTGGCCATGAAACCTCAGGCTGCTCAGGGAATTAGTGAGTAAGGTCCTCATGGAAATGTTTCTGCTGGGGTCAGTGCTGCTCACTTCTAAACATCATCTCCTAAGGGCACAGGAACAGCAATTCCTAAATGTCAGAAGGCAAGCCAGGTGAGGCAGAAGGCTTGGTTGGCCAGGGGTTTCTCTTGGAAATAAGATGGAATGATGGAAGATGCCCAGTGGAAGCAAAGTCAGGTGATGTGTGAAGAACACAGAGATGCTGCTCCCCACTGTATGAAAATTCATACAGGCAAAGCTCAATTGGAGTCAAAGCTGCCAAAACTGCAGAGAACAATAAAATTTTTTAAAAATTTTTTTAAATCCATTCCAGGATGAGGATGGTCACCTCACAAACAGGGACAAGGACAAAGCAAAGGTGTTTAATGCTTTCTTTTAAATCCAGTTAGCAGCTGTGCTGAAGGAAGAATTTCAGGGAACTGCCCAGTTGATGCTGCAGACCCCACACTTAGAAGACTCAAGGATTTTGTTTTGGGGATTTTTGGTGGGGTTTTTTTTGGTTGTTGTTTGTATAATTTATTCCCTCAAGTTTTCTGTAGGAAATGTTCCCCAGCTCAAGGAAATGGGTTAGCTGCCTTGTTAGCAACCAGCTGGCCCCTCACTGATAAAGCTGTGTAGAATTTGTGCCAGCTTAGCTTTCTGTGCCAGGGATCCCACTCAAAAGCAGGGAGAACTCAATATCTCCTGGTGCAAAGCCTGGACAGCCAGTTCCAGTGCAGGGTGGGATTTGGCTTGGAAACTCTCTGGGGATGGAAAAGATGTAGGAACAGTCTGTCTGTGAGTTTGGAGCAGGGGCAGGTGGTGAAATGGAACTGACCTGTGTGCTCAGAGCCTGGGTTGTGGCCTGAGTGGCTTCCTGAAGGACAGAGATCAAGGTGATCAGGTTGCTGATGGGTGTGTGGTTTTGTCTCACGAGTGTTGCGTGAGATCTTCTAGAACCACAGGATGGTTTGGGTTGAAAGGACCTTAAAGCTCATCTTGTTCCAACCCCCTTCCACCCCACCAGGTTGTAGAGGAATGGGGCCTTGGAGATGCTGGGTCCCTGATGGCTTCCAGAAAGTGCAGGAGAAGGTGACTCCAGGAATGTTTTTGTAAAGAAAGAGGATGCAGAGAGAGCTTCCCTGTTAGAAGGTGAAAGAGGAGCTGTGCATATGAATGCAAGAGAATCAGCATTTAAGAGGACCCCCTCTGTGAAGCTCTAAGTGTGCAGAAGGGTGACCAGGGTCTCTTGTGCTGCAAATTCTCAGATGTCATCTGTACTTTTTAAGCCATTAAGTGGAGTTTTGTAAAAATGGTGTGCTAGGAGTTTAGACCTTTAAACAGCGACTGTATCTGTAAGCCTGAAATTGGAAACAAAGCAGCTCAGCATAGAACTTCTTGTTGCTAAATATTTTGCATTTACCTGCCCCAACCATGACATAAAAAAAGCAAATTGCTTTTCAAATAGCTGACGTTTTGGGGTTGTTTGGTTTTGGTTTGGGTTTTTTTTTCTGGGTTTTTTTTTTGTTTGTTTTTTTGGGTTGTTTTTGGTTGTTTTTTTTTGTTTGTTTGTTTTGTTTGTTTGTTTGTTTGTTTGTGTTTTTTTTTGTTTGTTTGTTTGTTTTTTTTATGGTGGATTCAATCAGACTCTTTACTGTCTGCCTCCCCTCTTGCTTTCCCACTCTCCCAGCCCAGCCTTCCAGCCAGGAAGGAAAAAATTCTTAGTCCACCAGTCAGAGCCAACACTGAAGGTCAGAAGAGCATGGGATGAGGTCAGGATGTCTGCACTTACCTGCACTACACTGAGCCCCTGATCCTTACTCACTTCTGCTGCTCTTGACTTTTCCAAGCCACATGAGAACTAAAGGACTCTTTAGCTTTGCTGCCATCTAGGTAGTTTAGAAAAGTAATAATAATCATTTGGCTGTGCTGTTTGCCCAAGTGCCAGAGACTTCAGGATGTACAGTTCCATCTTCACTTCTCAGCTGGCTGCAATTACAGCCCTTTGGAAGTGAGACCAGCTCAGGCACCTCCAGCCAGGCTGGGTGCTGCACAGCAAGGCAGTGGGATGGTGGAAATGGCTTCCCTTGGCTTCTTTTGGTTTATAATCAAGTCTAAAGAGTGGGGATGGCTACAGCCATTCCTTTCATCTGTTGTTTGGATGCTTTTCCTGAAGTGCAAGCAGGAGAAAAGGAAGTGCCATGTGAAAGCAGTGTGGTGACAGAAACTGTCCTGCTCCTGGCATGCTGACCCAGGAGAGGGCAGCAGCAGCCCAGGCTGCAGGCTCCTGCAGCTTTTCAAAGCTTTGCTTTTCACTTCCATCATGGGAAATGAGCCTGCAAAGAGCTTGAGAAGAAATGCAGCAGGGAGTGAAAGGCAAACATCAGCTGGAGGGAGGAGCAGTATGCTGCTTATCCACAGAACTGTGTGCTCCCCTCCTGGAGCTGCAAAGGTGAGTACAAGGAGATACTGTGCAGTACACTGACACTGCTGCACAGGTTGTGGGAACCCCTTTCCAAGTCCTGGGGACTGCACAGTGTGACAGGGTGTTCTGCAGATCCTGGCTCTGATGCTGTGGACCTTTATCACTGATTTCCCAGTGAGCTCTGATGTTTCCTCATGTTGCTTCCCTTGCAAAGTACTTCAGGATAGAGCAAAGCAAGTAGCAGCACTTTGCTGACACAGACTGGCTTTTCACACCTGCTGTCTGTGGGAGAATGAGTACCACAAGTGGTCTCTCTTACCCAGGAAAGCTGCTCTTCCTTCTCCTCTGGCATTTCAGGTGTGGACTGTCCTTCCTCATTGCTCAGTCTTTTAGCCTGACATTTCATAAAGAGCACAGTGAAACTCAGACTGGTCAACGAATTTTTGGCCACAGCCTTACTCTTTTAGGTTGTGATTTCTGCCTGCAGATGAGTCTGTGCCCTTTAGACCAGCCAGGCAGCTTGTTCTTGTACTCTTGATCTCTGGGTGTGGAAACACCCCCCTGCAGCACCCACCTTGCCAGGATGAAATATTTATCCCATGAGGGGGAAGAGGACGTGCTTTAAGCTTACTTTAATCATATTTCTCTGCATAACTGACTACTGAGAGTAGCAGGCACCCTGTTTGTGTGGGAATCCATCTTTCCCAACATCCCATGGGTGATGTTTTGATTTCCCTACTTACAACCTTAGTAGTGGATCTGCTCTGCTCTTCACCTGGCTTTAAATTGTCTGTCTCCATTTTCCTGATGTATTTTTTTCAGGTCACAGCCTCTGAAAGTAAAATGCAGAACTGTTTATCAAAACTCTCCTACAGCACCAAGGCTGACAGAGTCCAAGAAGCATTTGGACAATGCTCTCAGGCACATGGTGTGACACTTTGGGATGGTCCTGTGCAGGGCCAGGAGTTGGACTTGGTGATCCTTGTGGGTTCCTTCCAGCTCAGCTTATTCTGTGGTTCTGTAAAATGATTTGTTAAAGAAGTTTTAACTTTGTGAAACAGACCTTGGTTGCTTTTTCATAACTGCAGTGACAAAGGGAAGTATCTTTCTCTTCTATTTACTCTTTGCCTTACAGGCACCCAGGTATTTTTAAGATGTTTGCCTTAGTAGAGCAGCTTCTGAATGATCCTTCCTTGTCTCTTTGTACAAGTTCAGGCCATTGTTAACCTCTTAAAAAAATATTATAGCCAAACTTTGATCTTGAATATATACACAGCCTGGTTTTCTTTTGAAATTAGGACTCATTTCCTGAGCCTCTGAAACAAACAGGAGCAGTGTGTGCTCAGTGCTTGAGAGAGATTAGCCCAGAGTGTTAGAGGCTTCATTATCATTTAATGATTATTCTTTGTGCTGAGCTTTCAGTCATCTTCTTCCCTGCATGTGGATGGGAGTGGGATTTTCTTTCAGATCAAGCCACAGAGAGGAGTCAGAAATGGACCACCTGCAATAGTGCTCTCTGTATGGAAACAGACCCACTTTCCATGACTGTTCATTGTTCCCCATCTCCCCCTTTGGAGCTGGCACTGCTCTGAACAAAAGCATTTCTGTGGTGTTGAACCATTTCTGAGGTGTTTTGTGTTCACCTCCAGCCAGCTCACAGTAACCTGCAGAGCACAGATCCCTGAGTTTTCATTCTTCCTTCTTTCTTTTGCTCCACAGAGACTCCCCAGCTGAACCCTGTGATGGAACCCCTGTCCTGGATGCTGGGCACCTGGCTCTCAGACCCACCAGGAGATGGCACCTTCCCTACAATGAAGCCCTTCCAGTACCTGGAGGAAGTGCACATCTCTCACGTGGGACAGCCCATGCTCAACTTCTCGTAAGTCAGGGGATCTGCCAGGCTTGGCAGCAGTTCCTGGATTGGAGCAGCCGTGGATTTGTTGGTTGGGTTTCTTTTCCAATGGCAAAGAACAGAAATTTTCACCTTAATTCACCAAAGTACATAAATTCTCACCAGAATTTTCACCTCGTTTTCAAAACGAGATGATGCTGTGGTGTGTGAGTGCATGGTCTAGCTTTGATTTTCCTTGAAAACTTGTGATTAATTGGCATTACAAATGCCAATTACAGTGGCCCATGAAGGGTAATTTTAGATTATTAGCTTTAAGGCATTTGCAACATAGTGTGGCAAAAGCTGATAGGCCAAGAAATGCTTATAATATATTGTAATTAAGAAATAGCTTCTGATTGAGATAGCATGAATTATAACATCTGTATTGTCTCACTCTTCACATTAAACTGTAAAGGGAATAAAAGTTTTTAAAACACCTCTCAGTTGCCCCATCTCTGAGTCAGAAGAGAGCACAATCTGACAAAAACTTGTGATTAATTGGCATTCTTTGTGAAATTTCCACTTAGAATAAATGGAGGAGCTGTGGCATGGCTACCAGGTTTCTCAATTTTAAGCTGTGGTCCTCAGTCTTCACCACTGTGAAAATCTGAGAAAAATTAGTGCTTATCAAACCATGTGGGACAGGAGGCAGGTAGCTTAACTACTTGCTTTGGCTTCAAGTGGTTGTTCTAAGAGAAATCAAAAGGAATCCAGAGGGGGGGAAGTGACAAGTTGGCTACTGCTCAGTAGTGCTCCTGTGTTCCTTCAGCAGGGGTGAGTTGGAAAGTGTGTTGCTTTGAAAACCAAGAAAAGAAGAATTACAAGATGGAAGTGCTGTGTGAGGGATGCCCTGTGTTCCTGGAATGTGCTGGAGCTGCCAGCTCAGCCTGGGACTGCTTTAGTCCAATTTCCAAAAGAAACAAAGCTCTGACAGTCTTGCTCTGGCTGCACCTCCCTCCCCAGCTTGTGAACAGTTCCTTATTTGAGTCACCTTTTTTTTTGCCCCTCCTTTTCTTTGTGCCAAGGAGTTACACAGCTGTGAGCTGTTGAGCTTTAGGAAGCTCCAAGAAAGCAGGCAGCAGTTCTGGAGGACAGAAACCCTGTGCTTTCCTGGCTCCTGGAGCAGTGGCTCTTAAAAGACAGTCCTTATATCCCTTAAATGCTCCAAGCACTGAAAACTGCCTGATTTAAGTTTGTTTCTTTTTTGATAAGTATGATCACCCATGTTATGGATGACCAAACCTACAGTTCTTAAGGCCTCCTGAAGAATAAATAAGAGTCTGAGCTGAATTTGTTGTCTTTTTGAAGGGGGTGATGGGAGAAATATGTCTGCTCTGTTGCTTCCTACAGCAAGGAATATACAGACAAAACAACTTTTCCAGGTGTAAAAGCTAGATAAAAATAATACAGTAATTCCAGACATTTATTTGAGAAAAGGAAGTTTTTGAGACACACGTGGCTTCAGCATCTGTGAAACATCTGAGAGGTCTCTGAGCTAGTTCTTAGAAAGACCCAGGGGTCATGGAAAGTCCAAAGCTTGAACTTTAACTTAAGGACTTAAGTCTTTAAGTTTAAGTTGACTTCAAGACTTAAAGGGTTGGACTTAAAGGGTTGGACTTAAAGACTTAACTCCAGCTTTAAGAAATAGCTGTGCCTATGTAAAGTCGCCGTATTTCTCCAGGTTTTCATCTCTCAACTGTGAAGTGTTGTCAGTCTTTTACTCTTCAAACAATACTGCAGGCACTCATGGGGTTAAATAAGAGGAAGCCAGGCCAAAAAATGTCTTTTGAGTGGAAAACACATGAGATTTGTGCTCTGGTTTGCCCTCAGGTTCAACGCCTTCCACCCGGACACCAGGAAGCCCATGCACCGGGAGTGCGGCTTCATCCGCCTCAAACCCGACACTAACAAGGTGGCCTTCATCAGTGCCCAGAACACAGGTACACTCCTCATACCCACTCTGGGGAAAAGTAGAGGTTCTTACCCTGCTGGGCCATTTCATCACTTTTTCAGACAGTTCTTGCACCTCTCACAGTTTTATTTTATTAAATTTTTCTCTTGGAATCGCTGCTCTTTGGTGCTGGACACACAGTGGTTCCCAAACTAGGAGAGCTTCCCAGGGTGTGGGTGCAGCACCTTGGTGCTTCTGCCTTATGGGGACTGAATGAGAGAGAACTATGTCACAGACACATTTTATGAAAAATCCTTTCATTAGGATTTTTTCTCCTGAGAAGCTGAGAGGCCTCAGGAATGAAATGTAAACAATGATTATCTGCTGCTGTGGAATGCAACAGGTGCATCTGTGATTGGTTGTTTTTATTTAATGGCCAATCACAGTCCAGCAGTCTCAGAATCTCTGGTCAGTCACAAGATTTTATTATCATTCCATTCCTTTCTATCCCTTTCTAGCCTTCTGATGAAATCCTTTCTTCTATTCTTTTAGTATAGTTTTAGTACATAATTTTCTTTTAATATAATATATATCATAAAATAATAAATCAGCCTTCTGAAACATGGAGCCAAGATTCTCATCTCTTCCCTTGTCCTGGGACCCCCGTGAACACCACCACAGAACCACATCTCAGTTATTGTAAGTGAAAGTGTTAAACCCCAGCTGATGCTGAAGTTGGCATCTAAAATGGCAGGTGCTGAAAGGAGGAGTGCCAGTTGTGCTGTGGCACTCATCCTACACAGTGTGAATAAGTCCAGCTTTCCATGTCTGAGGTTGTGTGGATCTGCAGTTGTCAATAAATAAAATTAATTAGGGCAAATGAAACCATTCTCCACAGGGAGGGCTGGTCTGTTCAATAGCCTAATAGAGCATGGAATGGTTTGGGTTGGAAGGAACCTTAAATCTCATTGCACCTCCCTGCCATGGTCAGGGACACCTTCCACCAGACCAGGTTATTCCAAGCCCTGTCTGACCAGACTTTGAACACTTCCAGGGGTGGGGCAGCCACAGCTTCTCTGAGCAATCTGTGCCAGGGCCTCACCACCCTCACAGGGAAGGATTGCTTCCCAATATCTAACGTAAATTTCTCTCTTGCAGATTAAAAACTTTTCCCTTGTCTTGTCCTTATCTGAATGTGTAAAAAAATCCCTCTTCCTCTTTTCTATAAGCTTCCTTTTAAGTACTGAAAGGTCAAAATAACAATTGTGACATGCTTAAATAACCTTTGTAGCCTAATAATATGTGTGCCCTTGCTTTTCCCTAGGTCTGGTGGAGGTGGAGGAAGGGGAGGTGAATGGACAAGAGCTGTCTATAGCTTCTCACTCCATAGCCAGGATCTCCTTTGCCAAGAAGCCCCATGTAGAGCAGGTGAGTGCACACAGAGTGAGCCATTCCCATAGCATTCCCCAGGAGGAGTCTGGTTGAGAGGATATGTTATTTAGCATGCTTTAATTACAGAATGCCATCAGAGGTTCTTGGAAGTACTACATGGCATCCTGGCTTATTTCTGTAAGTGCCTTCAGAAGAGATTTTGTACATTATGAGACCCAGAGGGATCATTATGATAAAAACTGACAGGCTGGATGAGACCAGTTAACCCAGAATCCTGTCTCCAGAATGGCCAGTAGCAGGTCCTTAGGGAAGAAAAGAGCAAAGTCTTGGCTAAATACTATTTTATGGCAATGGTATTACTTATTAATGCTGGTGTTCTGGGTTGATTGCAGTATGAGGATGCAATTTAAGGTATGGTCAGTACTGGGCCTCGTGAGGATGTTTCAGTAACACCTGCAGTTCTTGCTCTTTGCTTTTCAGAGCATTCAGACCTTGCTCTGGACTCTTTTCCCACCTGTGGCTGCAGGGTGGGGCTGGCTCTTGCTGTCAGCTCCACCTTTGGTTGGCTGCTTTTGGGGGTTTGACTTTTTTGGGTGTGCAGTGGGGGTTTGTTGATACAGCTGGAGGGGTACAGCCAGCTGTGAGTGCAGTGGCACTGCTGGAGTCAGTGTGGCATCCTGAGGTCATCTCTGGAGGTGCCACTGTCACATCTGAAGCTGTCATGGCTGAGCAGCAGCTGAGACAAGCTCTCACAGCCTGGTTTTTGTGTGCTGTAAAACTGACCCTTAGACAGCAGAGAGCACAAGTTTGTCAGATGTAGACAAAAATTTGATTTGTCTACACAGATAGTGTCCTAACTTTGGGAAGTCCCATCTCCCCTGCCTTTGGGTGCATGTTTTCAGGTTTCCTCTTTCCCAGGAACAGCTGTACTGCCTCCTTCCCATAGCAGAAGTGAATTAGATCCTGTGGGTGTCAGCAGGGAGGCAGAGCTCTGGATTGCAAACATTTAAATTAAAGGGACTGTCCTCTGAGTTGCTGCCTGAGCTGTGGGCAGATGGACTGGCAGGAGGAGATGGCAAAGCACAGAATGCCAGCAGATATATTCCTAGCTGAGGGCTCCAAGGCTGGCCTTGGCTGGAAGAAGGAAGGAAGCTCTGGGGCAGGAGGTCTGTGCCCATCTGGCACCTGTGGGAAGCTCAGGCCCAGGGACTGGTCCCAGTGAGTATCTGGGTGTGGAATGGGAGGGCTTGTCAGGAAACCCCAGAGCCTTTTCTCCTTCACCAAGAACAGCTTAAATTACCTGTGGAAACAAAGAGGCCACAGGTTTGTGAGGAGGACATGTGTGCTGCTGCTGAAGTTGCTCATTTTGAGAAAACTTCACCATATTGTTGCATTCCTGGTGAAAAGTGATTCAGGGTGGCTGTGGCTTGGCTGAGCTGTCACTGAGGCAGGAAGGCCCATTTCCTGCACCAGGCTGTGTCATGAATGATTTAGGTTGCTTGAAGAATCACCTTTAAAGGTGTTATCAGTGCAGATTTAATACAAATTTGTGAAAGCACAGCTTAACTAAATAAATGGCACGGTTCCCTCTGTTGCTACTCGTGGATGAGGAGGGGCAAGGACAACCTCTTTTCTTTATTGGATGCAGGGGGGATAAGCAGGAGAAGAGGAGGCTGAGGGGAGACCTCATAATTCCCTACAACTCCCTGAAAGGAGGTTATAGCCAGGTAGGGGCTGTTCTCCTCTCCCAGGCAACCACTGACAGAACAAGAGGACACAGGCTTGAGCTGCACCAGGGGAAGTTTAGGCTGCACATTTGGAATAAGCTGTTCACAGAAAGGGTGATTGAGCATTGGAAGGGGCTGCCCAGGGAGGTGAAATGGTGCAGTCACTGTCCCTGGAGGTGTTCAAGAAAAGCCTGGATGTGGCACTCAGTGCCATGGTTTAGTTAGTAAGATGGAATTAGGTCATAGGCTGGACTTGGTGGCCTCAAAGGTCTTTTCCAACTTAGTTAATTCTGTGAACATGCCTTGTTCCATGGGTAATGGGCTTGGAGCTGGTGTTGTGGAGAGGGCTGCTTTCTTTAGGAGACAAACCTCCTTGTTTATTTGCCTGCTGTAGTGAGGATATCCTTCAGCAGGCAGGTGAGTGGCAAAGGGAAGAAAGCCCAGGTAAGGGATTCACCTTGTGGACACTCATTGCTTGATTTCCTTATTTCTTTTCCTCCCCCCTGGTTTAGATTACCAGAAAATTCAGGCTCAATTCCGATGGGAAACTCGAACAAACTGTCTCAATGGCAACCACTACGCAGCCCATGACTCAGCACTTACACATCACCTACAAGAAGGTGACACCCTGACACCAGGAGTGCTGGGTCACCTCCCTGAGGGCAAGGAGCAAGGACATCATGCACCAAGAGCAGCAGCAGCAGCTCAGGAGCACAGCATGGCAGACCTCAGAGCTGGCTGCCTGTGCTCATCCCTTGGGCCCCAGAGCTGCCTGTCCTGTTGAGAATGTTACTCAGATGTTTCTGTAATGGTATATAAAAAAATAAATAAAAAGCTTTTATTTTTATGGCTGTGTGTTTGCTGTGACTGCAGGGTAGTGCTCATGGAGGGGCTTTGTACTGCCTGTTCATCAGTAGGTGTTGAGGTGGAGATCCAGCCTCCTGGACAGCTGGAGAACTTTGGGGAAGCCACAGGTTCTGGAATGGGTTTGCACTGCAGGAAAAGACCCTGAGAACTGCAGAGCCTGTCCAATGAAACTTGGCTTGAGTAGCAAGAGGGAGCACCTACACCTTGCTCTGGGAGTTTGTCCAGCAGTTTGAGGGGAATTGCTGCAGTGTGGGAGGTCAGGGCCAGACTTCAGTGCAGAATACCCCAAGAGTTTGGGGGACAACTGTGAGCCAACAAGGAAGAGAAACTGCTAACAGTGACAGTGAGGCTCAATCTCCAACTCTAAATTTCCAGCTCTGGAATCAGAATGCAGCCATTGTGAGACCTGTCATCAAGTCGCTCAAAAATGAGAGAGGCAGAGGACTTTGATCACTGCTGGCCTACAGCAGAGACTCTTCAGCAGGGGCTTGGGCCAGATGACCTGTGGAGGTCCCTGCCAGCCTCAGTCACTCTGAGAGTGGAACAGTGGCACAGGACTGCCTGGAAGGGATTTGGGCAAACACTGAGGTGTGCAGCCCCCTGCCAGGTGGGCTTTGTGCCACAGGATGTGTCTCTGTGGATGGGGGAGCTCCTGGCTGTGCCCCTCAGAACCCTGTGATGTCACCAGGGCCAGGATCACTCTCCTGCAGTGCGTAACCATAAACAAAGTGTAACCCCCAGTGCTGGGCAGTGCCAGAGCACTCAGGCTGTGAGCCACAGCAGCCGAGGAGCTTCTGAGTGCTCCCAATGACTGAGGAGCTTCTGAGTGCTGCCAGAGGCTGAGGAACCTCTGAATGACAGCAGTGACTGAGGAACCTGTGTGCTACCAGTGACTGAGGAACCTCTGAGTGACTGAGGAACCCCCGAGTGCCCCAAGTGGAAGCCAAGCCTTCGAGTCCTGCCAGCGGCTGAGAGCAACCGAGCCCGGGAGCAGCAATGGCAGAGGTCAGGGAGGAGCCCCCAGCGCCCCGAGCCGTGCGGGTGTGCCGCATCTGC
>JAXCLO010000013.1:20922836-20946188 GCA_035583995.1 Arremon aurantiirostris
CTCACCCCAAGTGTGTGCTCCTGGCTGTCCCTCCCTGCCCCACTGTCCCTGCCCATCCATCCATCCATCCATCCATCCATCCATCCATCCCCGCCCCGCTCACCCTGAGCGTGTGGTCCTGGCTGTCCCTCCCTGTCCCGCTGTCCCTGCCCATCCATCCATCATCCATCCGTCCATCCATCCGTCCATCCATCCATCCATCATCCATCCGTCCATCCATCCATCCATCCATCCATCCCCGCCCCGCTCACCCTGAGCGTGTGGTCCTGGCTGCCGGTGACGAGGCGGCCGGCGGCGGCCCTCAGCGCCGTGATGGGTTTGTGGTGCGCGCACGCCACGCTGTGCGTGAGGCGGCAGCGCAGCCCCGCGGCCCCGCGGCTCAGCTCCGGCGACGGCGGCAGGCTGCTCCTGCCCGGGCCTCCTGCGGGACACACGGGCCTCAGAGAGAGGGGGGTCTGGGTGCTGGGCTTTGGGAAACTGGGGCTGGGAATGTGGGGGAGTCTATAAAATTAGAGGGTTTTGGGAAAGCTGCAAAAGGCAGGCCTCAGATACAGCACAACTGTGAGCAGAGCTAAGCAACAGTCGTGAGATAGGTCAGCAGAAAAATTATTTAAACTGTAGGAAAAGCAAGGGCAAATAGAACAATGGCCTGTGTATTAACGTTTGTCTGAATAGCTCTCTAAGCTGCAGAAAGTTTATCTAGCAAGATATTAAGAAGGTTAAAGCTTAATAATGGAGCTCTGTGCGTTGTGTTTTAAGGCTTACAAGCAGGTATTGTATCGGAAATAAGCAAGCATTGTTTTAACCAAAGGTACCTGTGCTTATGGTGATTGGATAGAACTACTGTCAACGTGCTTTTGTTTTGTGGGATTTGTTAAGAAGCTTATAAAGTAAGTTGTAACATTAAGTTTTTTGGCCTGCTGCCTGGGATGTGAGCTGCTAGCATCTTCCCATTATCATAATCATGTAATGAGACTGATGCTGAAAAATAAAACAGCTCGAAGCACTTTCCACAGCAGCCCCATCTCATTCATGTCTGTAAATAGCCCCCCTTGCCGGTGTCAGGATGGGGTACCCAGTGCTGGCGGAGCAGCAGGATGGGCTGGCGTGCAGCAGGAGCATGCCAGCCCTTCCCTGGGGTCTGCCCCGAGCGCCTCTCCAGGGCCAGAGCAGAGATTTGCCCTGCAGACACAGGGCTGGCATCTCCATCGTCTCAGCAGGAACAGTGAGAGTGCAGAACCGTCTCACTGAGGCAGCTCTGAGCGCTGACACTGGAGCTGGGACCTGCCAGCCAGGCATCCCCGGGTTGCCAGCAGCTTCCTCGGGATGCCCCGGCCCCAGCAGGCAGGGATGCGGTCTGATCCCTTTGGGATCACTTATGAAGGGCATGGGGGGAATTGTTCTCAGGGTGACACCCCCAGATGGCAGTTCCCCAAACCACACACTGGGTTCAACCACTGGAACACCTTCCCCAGCATGGTGGGATGAGGTGAGGTGGACATCAGCCCTTTGGGATCAGTTATGAAGGGAATGGGGGAATTGTTCTCAGGGTGACATCCCCAGATGGCAGTTCCCCAAACCACACACTGGGTTCAACCACTGGAACACCTTCCCCAGCATGGTGGGATGAGGCCTCCCTGCTCAGCTGCTTCCAAGGCTGCCACAGCCCGGCTCTCAGGGCAGTGGGGACAGCTCCACCCCTCCGGTGCCGTTCGGGCTCTCCCAGCCCAGCCCTCATTGCACACACGCACTCTCCCAGCAGGCACCAAAACCACTCATTATAAATAATTACCCTCTCCCCAGAGAAGAGAACTCCATGCCCAGCCCCAAGGCATCGCCCCAGTGAGAGCACATAGCACAGCAGCACCAGAAAGTGCCACCCCATGGAACAATGCCAGCTCCAACGTCGTGGCACAGGCAGGGCTGGAGCAGCTCTGGGGGTTTCTCCTGGCCTGGGACCCTCCTGGTTTTATTTTTGAATGGTTTTCTGGCAGAGAAGGGAGATGGTGCCCGAGAGATGAAGCAGCTCTTGGCTGCACTAACCATCCCCGATTCGGTCCCACCCCGCTGAGACCTGGCTTTTAGCTCCAATTTGTACTAATAAATCCGGGCTGCTGGGGCACAGCAGGAGGGCTGGGAAAGAGGGAGCTGCGAGCAAGGCTGGGCTGTGTGTGTGAATCCAAACCAGCTGCAGAAGGGAAGAGCTTCCTCCAACACCAGCCCCGTTCCAGGTGGACAGAGCCAGGAGGAATCTGCTCGTGTGGCTCCATCCAGAGCAGAGCAGGGAGATGAGTGAGGTCCTCCCCACTCTGGCAGCTCTGTGTGCCCCCTGCCCACCCCACTTATGCAGGTTTAAGCAAAGTCCTGGTAGGAGGGGGGGGTTTGACTGGAACAGCTTATTTCAGAAATGCATCACTCGGGCAACAGCCAGTTCCTGTTTATCCCAGCAAAAAAGTACAAGCTGAACTCAGGCTTGGATTTGCAGAGGGGGTTAGGAGCCCCCAGCTGCCCAAGAGATGCTGAGGATGACCTGGGGGAAAGCTCAGCTGGGGCTGGAGGTTGTGGGCCAGGAAGGGGCCAAGTCCTAAAACCAAACCCAAACCCCTAAATCCAAAGGTCTGTCTCCCACATCCATCACTGCTAGGGCTGGCAGGGCAGCTGGGGTGCTCCAGCCCAGCTTGGGCAGCACAGGTGGTTCAGGGGGCCTCGTGCTGGGGTCCCCAGGATGATGCTGGGGCCTCAGCACCACCAGGATTCCCCAGAAAAGGCTGCTTGGGGACAGCAGGGACATTCCCAGAGAGACTGGAACCCCTCAGGGAAGAGGCAGAAACTCTCCAATCTCTCCCTGTTTTTCTTCTCGCATCACCTGGGCTGCAACAAAAAGCAAACACAATTGCCATCAAACTGGGACAAGCCCTAAGCAGCCCCAAAAACGGAGCTGAGGCTTTGCTGCCCTCCCAGCACAGGCGTGGGGAGGGGATGGCAGAGCTGGGACCTTCCTGGGCTCGGGAATCGCACTGGGGACAGCGGGACGGTGGGGATTGTCCCTGTCAGAGCACAGAAAATCCGGGCAGGAGGGACTTTCCAGGGGACTTCGTGGCTTTTCCCAGTCCTTCCCCTCCCCTCTGCCTCCACTCCAGCAGAACCTGGGACAACGCGTGTGCAGCAGGGACGGGCACAGCTCTCCCACAGCTCCCACAGGGCTGGATGCTTCCCCGGTGACCCTGCGGGGGCTGCAGGCACAGCAATGACCCCGCACCCTGCCACCATCCATGGTGCTGCCATGCAGCCCCCGAGGCATCACTGAGCACCGAAACACCTGGGCTGGGCTGCCAGGAGAGGCTGACCCAAATCATAGCGCACCTTGTGGGCTTTGCGCCCCCAAAACAAAGCACATCTTCTGGGCTTTGCCCCTCAAATCATAGCTCACCTCCTGGGCTTTGCTCCCCAAATCATAACTCACCTCCTGGGCTTTGTCCCCCAAAACAGAGCTCACCTCCTGGGCTTTGCTCCCCAAATCATAGCTCACGTCCTGGGCTTTTCTCCCCAAATCAGAGCACACCTCCTGGGCTTTTCTCCCCAAATCAGAGCACACCTCCTGTGATTTTCCCCTCCAAATCCTAGTACACCTTCTGGGCTTTGTCCCGGCAGCGTGGGGAGCATCCCAGCCCGGTCCCGGCAGGTGAGCCCACCTGTCCCCGGTGCAGCATCCCCCGGCCCCGGCTCCTACCTGTGCAGTGCTGCCAGGTCCTGCCCGCCCGGGTGAAGCCCCCGCCGCTGGCCCAGCGCAGCAGGACCACCCAGAGCAGCAGCGGCGCCGCCATCGGGGCCTGCCCGGGGGTGTCCATGCACCGGGACCCGTCCCGGCACCCCCGTGTCGCCCCGGTGTCACCGGCGGTGCCCCCAGCCCCGCTCGGTGCCCGTGCCCGGCCCGGGCATCGCCCCCGGGGCACGGCCGGCCCGGCACTGCCGGCTGCAGCCTGCACACAGACATTTAAATGAGAGCTCGGTGGTGGGAGAGGAGGAGTCCCGGCTCCTCCGAGAGCTTTTATCTTTTGCCCAACCCTCTGGAAGGCGGGTTTGGGGAGGGCTTTTTTAATCTTTTTTTTTCTTCTTCTTTTTTTTTTTTTTTTTTTGCTTGCTTTCTTTGCTTCCTTTCATTTTGGAGATTCATTTTTCTGGGCTCACATGGGAGTAGGTGAGAGATGAACACCTGCCTGGAGAGAGCCGGGTGGGAACTCTCCTGGCCCTAAAATGCATTGGTTTTCAGCTTATATTGGATGAGAGACCAATGGCCAGATCCCAAAAACTGGGTATTTTTCCCTCAGAATCGTCCCAGGCAGGTGATGCACATCCCATGCCCAGGGCAAGGCTCCATCCCAAGGACCACCAGACCCAGTCCTGCCACCAAAGTGTCACCGATTCAGAAACCCTGCAGGTTCGGCTGCTGCAAGGGAAGCACCAGCAGTGGGAAAGCTCCCTGCTCACAGTGAGAGCTCTGCTGGGCTCCACCAGCCACAGAACCAGCCTCTTCCATTCCCCAAACAATTGAAACAGGCTCCCACCCCCCTCCATCCCCACAGCCTCCCCGCGAGGCGGGCGCCGCAATGGAAAGCGGATTTTTGGCGAGGATCAAACGCCAAAAACTGTTTCGCAAACTGGGGGTTTTGTCAGCGAGGAAGAGCCAGAGCTGGACCCACAGCCGTGTTTGCTGTCAGTCTGTCCTCACCCCAGAGTGCTGGGAGTGATAGTGCAGCCCAAGGAGTGCAGCACCATGCCCACACCTCGGTCCCACAGCCCAACAGGACCTGTGCTGAGCCCCACGAAGCGCAAGACAGCAGAACCTTGGTGCCTCTGTCTCAGAGCTGGAGATGGCTGTGTGTCTGTCCAACAGCCCCAGCAGGGCTGCATGGAGCCCCCCATCCCAACAGCCTCTCTTGAGGGATCCTCCAAATTAGGGTTCTACCAGCGTCGTGCTTAAAGAGAGCTTGACCTCTCTGCAAGAGATGAAACACTGCTGTCTCCTCATCCTCATCCTCATCCTCATGCTAGGGATGGTGTCCAGTGGCACAGCCATAACCAAACCTGGGGGTGCTGAATGGCACCTGGGAGTTCCAAATGGCTCCTGAGAATTCCAAATGGCACCTGGGGCCCTGAATGGCAGCTGCAGGAGGTGAACACAAGGCATGCAGGAGGACAAACCATCCCATCTCCCCTGACAGACACAATCCCCCCTGATACTCCTCACAGCCCCGAGGGCACCCACCAGGGCTGGGACTGGGAGCAGTCACCCCAATGGAGCCCCAGGCCATCTCCAGGATGGATATTGGTGTTCCAAGCATGTCTGGCAGAGAGGTGTGCACTGGAGGGGAGGCTCCTGTCAGGTTAGAACTGGGGAAGGCATCACAAACAGGAATCAGAGCCACCACATTTCCCAGGGCTGCACACATGTGTCAAGTTAAGCGTGGCTTTGGGAGCTGGCAGAACTGCCCTGAGCCAGGGATGGATTTGGGGAAGGCTCCTGCTGAGGCTCTGCAAGGGTCCAGGGAGGGAGGGAAAGTCCTGGCGGAGATTCTGAGTCCATTTGTTTTCCAAAGGGGATGCAGCTACCTTTCAGTGCTTTCTTGGCCAAAAAAATCCAGTCAGTGGGGACAGAGCCAAGGACACGCCGTGAGACACAGGGAGACCTGTGGGCATCCAGGCCAGAGGTGGAGGCACTGAAGCCCCCAGTGATGAGCACAGAGGACGTGGTGGGCTCAGGCTGCTGTTCAGCCACGTTATTGAATATTCTCCAGGTGAGGACAGGGACACTGAAGGCCCTGAAGGTTTTCCCCCTCCCTGGGCTGGGATGCTGGTGTGGCAGGAGATGGTGGAGTGGCTTGGCCAGGCCTGGTGCTCTGCTCCTGCCTGGGGAGCTGAGCTGTGATGTGAAGTAAGGACAAGGACACATCGCTCCCCGCTGTCACATTGGGTCCAGGACCTGCTCCGTGTCCCCAGGACAGTAGGAAGTGGTCTGCAAAATAGCTCCTAAGCACACAGGCACACATTCCTGTGTGCAGCAACAAGCACGAGCGGATGAAATAAAAGAGACAAACAGCGAGACGTTTGCCTAATTCGCATGGGGCGTAAATAAAACCATGTGGTGGCTCCACAGAACAAAATGATCCTTGGGTTTTCACCAGAAAGGTTTGGCCCTCCCTGGGCTAGGAAAGGTTGAGAAAGCCATCTGCAGGCAATCCACTGGGAGCAGAGCTTTCCTGCAGGGGACAGCGTGAGGAGGGCACCTCGCTGACGCCAGGGGCCGGCTGGACCCTGCGCACGGGGGAACGTTCCTGCCCTTCCAAGGCTGTAACTCATTCCTTATTATTTGCAGACACAAAGCCGTGTTTCAGGGCTTCATGCCTTATTCATTTCAGTCTTTATTCCTGACATCTGTATACAATCAGAGGATCCTTTAGGTTGGAAAAGACCTCTAAGTCCGTCAAGTATTTTTCCTCTGAAACGCAGCGCAGGCATCAGCAAGGGCAAAGCTTTGAGGGACCCCATAAGTAACTGATGGATAAATGTCCATCCCACGGTGTCCCCAACTTTTGTCTACAATGCTAACTGCACCAGCAGGGCCAGCAGAGCCTGCCACACTCACATCCACGGGGAGAGAGCTGGAGGTCAATGATGAGCACGTGGAGCTGGTCTCACCTGTGTGAGCAGCAGGGTGGGCATCAGCCCTTTGGGACCAGTTATGAAGGGGATGAGGGGAATTGTTCTTAGAGTGACATCCCAGATCGCAGTTCCCCAAACCACAGTTTGGCTTCAACAACTGGAACACCCCAGCATGGTGGGATGAGGTGGACATCATCCCTTTGGCATCAGTTATGAAGGGAATGGAAGGAATTGTGACATCCCAGATTGCTGTTCCCCAAACCACACTTTGGCTTCAACAACTGGAACACCTTCCCCAGCATGGTAGGATGAGGCCTCCATCCTCCGCCGCTTCCAAGGCTCCTCCCTTGTCACCTCTGCCCTTTCTCCCAGGCTGAACATCTTCCCTGGAGCAACCTGAGCTCCCTGAGTCCAACCCAGCACCATAGAACATTTCCGGCAAGAGATCCCCACCCCAGGAAACCTGTCAGCGTCGTACAGAAGCGCAAGTGTCTTTAACTCCAACGCCTTTCAAAAGCTGAATTCCCAGAAGTTTTGGGGAGGTTCTGCCAGGAAAAGTTTTGTGAAAGACTGGGAGGATTGCAAAAGGCACCATTTTTAGGAAAACCACCAAAAAAAAAAAAACAAAAACAAAACACAAAGCTGCCCCAACGCAGCAAGTCCTGCCGCCAGCTTCCCAGCATGGAGCTGCCTTCAGGAGCAATCCCTGCCAGGAGGTGGCCAGCCACCAGCATCGTGTCCCAGAGCCCTCCCTGGCCCCACACCCACTGCCAGCCCCAGGCAAGGAAGGAGCTGGGAGCCCCCAGCCTGCTTTGGCCATGGCTTGCAGCCCATGTGCCCGTCCAGGCAGCCAGGAGGAAGCTGAGCATCCTGCCCTGCATTTGGAGGACACATGGCAGCTGAGCTGGCAGGCTCTGAAAGGGCTCCAGAAAGCAGACACTTAACTTTCACCAGTACAAGGGAAGACAGGCTTTGAGACCATGCTTTGAGACCGTGCTTTGAGACCACGCTTCCACACCAGAGCTGTTTCAGATGGGGCTGTGCAGCCCCATAGCTGCATCTCCCCTCATTTCGCCCTGCATGTGACCAATAGCTCTTCACTATTGCCTGTCTCTTGTTGATGTAGTTGTTTTAATTTTTGTCACCTTCCCCCAGCGTGCCCAAACCTGTTGAAGAGGCTGAGCCACCTCCCCACAGCTGCAGGATCCCCAGACTCACCACTTTGGATGGACAGCATCCAACCCAAGCACACCATGAACACACTGACTGTGGGAACAGTGCTCTGGGTGTTTTCTGTAGATCTCAGAGGCAAAAGAGCAGGACAGGGGCCTACAGGTCACTGGGTGGAGGTGCAGGAGATCCAGGAGCTCTGCCTGAGCCCCCTGCTCCACCTGCAACGGGAAAATTCTGCTTGGCTTAGAGCTCAGCTGAGATCTGTTCACAAAGGGAATAAACAGCAATCCAGAGGCCAAGGGGAAGGAGGCAACACTCATGTTCCATGCTCACTGCCTGTGCTTTAATCTCCTTCAGCAATGACTCCTGTCCCCACACCTGGGGTTGTGCAGAGCAGCTGGGGTTTTGGAAACACCTGAGATTTCTTCCCTGCATGAGGATCAGCAGCTCACCAGGCTGAGCAAGCACACCCAGGGGCTCTGAGTGGGGAGCTGCCAGCTTGGCCAAGCAAACCTTGTGCCAAGTGCTCCGTGCTGTTGCCCAGAGATTATGTGGGCTCTCCATCCCTGAAAATGACCAAGGCCAGGCTGGATGGGGATTGGAGCAAGCTGGGCTGGTGGAAGGTGGATTGGAGTGAGATGAGCTTCAATATCTCTCCCAACACAAACCACTCAGGGATTCTGATGCTGTGATCTCTCTCTGTAGGCTGCCTTGGAGCTACACCTGAGCCCCAGGGCTGGCTCTGGCACGGGGAATCTCCCTTGGCAGGGCAGGGGGAAACCCTCCCACAGCTCTGCTTGCAGCCCTTTGATCTGGGCAGTGACCACAGCACCAGCTCTCTGCAGGCAGATGGCTGTCAGCAGCACAGGGAGCCACAGCAAGGAAACCCAGGGATTTTCCCCATGTGCTTGGGCCCACTGAGGGCCGGCAGGGATAGAAAATGGGAAGCACAGTGCTGAAATGATCCCATGGCTGCCAGGCTAGGGACCAGTCAGCAACTTCTGTGCCACAAATCCACCTCAGGCCGCCTGCCCCAGGAGAGTGTGGGCACCACAATCCCCAGTGCTGGCAGCAAATCTGGGCAGAGATCACAGCCTGAGACCCTGCAGCAAACAGCAGCTTTAGCACCCACAGCCATAAGAAACCTCCTGCTCCAGACACAGAGAACCACTGGCCAATTTTCATCTCTCACTTGTATGACAATGTCAAATTTTAATGTGAAAAGTGCATATTATATGGCTCTACGCAGATATTTACTATATGTATTTGGTTGTATTGATTAGTAGTGCTGTATTAACATGTTAATAGTATGGTAAATGTAGTTTTGTAGTTAAAAAGTAACTTTTGTAGTTAAAATAGGAACTATGTATGTAGGATATATATTTTTTTTAAGAAAGGTATGAGGTACTTGCACCAGATAGCAGCCACAGGACACCTAAATCTTTCAGAAAAAGAGAATTTATTGCTCCATTATTATAAGAAATTAACTTCTTCCTGCCTTGCTCAGGCGTGAAGGCAGCGTCAGGATTCAGAAGAAGAAGTTGATGATGACCAGACAGAATCCTGTGTTTGAATGGAATTTATGCATCATGTGTGAACAACAGCAACAGGTTATTGTTTTTAAGAGTTAATCCTCTGTTAATGTGTGTCCCTTTTCGGGCTTGTGCTGCCCAGAAAGAGGTACCCGGACTGTCTGTAACTCTTTGTTTCTGTTGTCTCATATTGTCCTAATCCAAATTGTCCAAAATATTATTACTGTAATTATATTATTATTTTACAACCATTTTATTACTATGAAACATTTAAAATTTTAAAACCAAGCGCTTGGCGTTTCCCACATGTAATTCCCCCAGGAGCAGCGATCCCGGCTCGGAGGAGCGGGACAGGCGGGCTCTCCATGCCCACCCGCCGGCTCCCTCTCCTCCGACATCCGGCAAGGAAAGCGAACAAAGGCACAGAACAATTCCTATTGTTTTCCACGACTTTCTTCAGGGCAGCTCTTCCAGCGCGATGCTGCTGCCCCGGCTCTCCGGCTGCGGCACCGCGGCCCCCTGTGCTCTGGGGATGGGCTTCCCCTGCCACTGACCCTCCGAGCTCCCCACCAGCACACAGACTGCTCTGGCAGCAGCGTTATCCACCCACCACGGCTCCTCTCCTACTCCACAAGGAGCCACAGCAAGGAAACCCAGGGATTTTCTGGGAAAATTCCCACTGGGAATTCCTGAGATGCTCAGGCGTGGGAATATGGCAGTGCTGCGTTGATGGTTTGTCTCCGTGATCTCAGAGGTCTTTTCCAAATGACCTCTTTTCCAATTCTGTGATGACACCCAGATTCCTGTAACCAGCCAAGGAACAGTGGTGGGGAAGGGGTGAGATCAGCACGGGCTAAAAGTGAAGGGGATCATCACCCTGATCACTTCTCCAAGTGGAGATCACCCTGATCACTTCTCAAAGGGAAGGAGAATCACCCTGCTCGCTTCTCAAAGGGATTGAGACCACCCTGATCACTTCTCACAGTGAAGGAGATCATCCTGATCACTTCTCAAAGGGAAGCAGATCACACCCCTGATCACTTCTCCAAGTGAAGGAGATCACCCTGATCCCTTCCATGGGTCTCCAAGGGGGAACAGAAGCATCTACAGAAGAATCATAGAATGGTTTGGGTTGGAAGGAATCTTAAAGCTCATCCACTATCCCAGGTTGCTCCAAGCCCCATCCAACCTGGCCTGGGACACTTTCAGGGACTGGGCAGCCACAGCTTATTCTCTGAGCAAAGAAGGCATCTACTGTGTGAGAGAGAATTCAGCCTATGAGTCTTGTAGGATGGTAATGAATGGATAAAATAAACCAAATGCCCCCTGGTCACTGACTGGGTGTTCCAGGGACGGATGCTGAAAGTTTCAAATGCTGAGTGAAGCTGGACACTTTGGACAAGTGGCTTCTCCAATAATACTGATGTTTTTGTAAAGCCACACTTCATACAGAGCCTTAGGAGCTTCCCACAGCCCACAAACCCCAGGCCTCCCACCAAGGCCATGGCTCCAAGGAGAAGATCCCATACCAAACCAGGATCTGGCCAAGGACAAAGCTCAACTTCTTACTGCCTCTCCAGACAAAGTGAGCTTGAAAACACCTGGACTCCAGCCTGCCTGTCTGCCATCCTCCTCCATTGCAAGAACTGGTGAGAAAATCCAGGTTCTGGCTGAGCAAGGCCCTCTGGAGCCACCCTCACAGCAAGCCTGCTAGATACCAAGGAAGGATCTCCAACCCCAGAGGATTTTGCTTCAGAACAAGTCCACCTGATTCAACCCACTCCATATTTCACCATTTCCTAGCCCCCAGTAGGATGAATGGCAAGGGGAAGCAAGGCATCCCTGGGGATGAGTTCTGCTGTTCATTTTCAGCTTGGAGACCTGGGCATGCCTCTAACACACCTGTCTCACAGAGGGAGATCCCCCAGCACCTGCCCTGCTGACCAAGCTTGGAGGGATCCAATCTGAGCAGATCTCAGGGATCTGACCTGAAGATCCCTCAAGACAGGGATCCTGGTGGAGCACCACACCAGCAGAGGAGTCTGTGTGAGCCCATCCAAGGCAGACTTAGCAAAGAAACCCAGATCCATTCAACATCCCCATGCCAGGCCAATTGGGCTCAATCTGCCAAATTATTTTGGCATGGGGAGAACTGTTTGGGGCCCAAACTTCCATCCCAGCTGTGGGTGGAGAGCCTCCCCATGCTGAGCCCTGCACACAAGTGTGTGGGTGCCCCCCATCCCTGCGTGTTGCATCCTGTATTTCTCTGCTTTGAACCCACCCTGGCTGCAGCAGGGATGTTTGCCTTCCCTCCCCAGTGAGCTCTGGCCCAGGACTGCCCTTCCTGGCTGTGGCATCCACATTCTCTGAAAAAGTCCTTCAACCAAAGGGTTTTTCTCCTGGGAAGCTGAAAGGCGGAGAGAGGCCTCAGAGAAAAGGGAAACAATCCTTATCTCATTTGCTTCTCCTCTGTTTTGCTCATGTGGAATGAGTTTGGGGATTGTTTCCCACAGGTGATTGTTGCATTGGATTCTGCTGTGAGTTGTTTTGACTCTTGGGCCAATCAGGGCCAAGCTGTGTCAGGACTCTGGAGAGAGTCACCAGTTTTCATTATTATCTTTTTAGCCTTCTGTAAGTATCCTTTCTGTATTTTTTAGTATAGAGTATTATACCTTAAAGCCCATCCAGTCTCTCCCTCTGCCATGGGCAGGGACACCTTCCACTATCCCAGGCTGCTCCAAGCCCCATCCAGCCTGGCCTTGGACACTTGCAGTGACGGGGCAGCCACAGCTTCTTCTCTGAGCCAGTTTCTTCTCTTCCTTCTGTATTCTTTAGTATAATATATTATACTATAATAAAGTAATAAATTAGCCTTCTGAGAACACGGAGTCAGATGCATGATTCTCTCCCCCTGTTGGTGGACCCACATTTTCCAATGCCTGGCCATCCCTCCAGCCAGGGACAGCCAGCTCTGGTCAGAGCTGTGACAGAACCCCAGCCTCATCCCCCCCTCAGGAAGGAGCACAGAGGAAGGGGACCCAGGCCAGGACTTGGCAGGGACATGACCAGACAGGGTTGGTCCCAAATCCCTCCTGAGAGCTCTCACACACACACTGCTCCCACCAGCAGCTCCACTGTAACAACCCACAGGCTGTGGCACTGCCATTCATTATCTACTAACACACCCCATCACCTCAAGTCCCCTCTCAGGGCCGTGAGCCACCTCCAAAAGCCACCTGGCTGGTTCTCCTGGGGCTCTTACACCTCCTGCCCAGGGAGAAGTGCCATGGCAGCAGCCTGGGACAGGCAGAAGATCACCAGGACTGGAAGGCACAGACCTCCCAGGCATCCCACATTCCTGGGGCCATGAGAGCACCAAGCAGGACCAGCAAATGTCAGATGGCTTGAACAATTCCCTCCTCAGTGATGGTTTCATCCCTACAGCACCAGAGAGCCTGGCACAGACTTCTGGTGCCCAAGACATCAGATGGCACCTGGCAGCAGGAGAGGGGACATCAGGAGCCCTTGCAATGCCACATCCAAGACAATCCCACTCTCAGCTGGCACTGGGAAGGGACATTTCAGATCTGTGCAGCTTGTCCTTTCCATCCTCACAGGGGTAAAACACACAGAGCATCCTCACCAGGCAGGCACCTGGCACAGAGCTTCCCTGCTGCATCCATCCCAGTGCAGAACAGCACCTTCCATTCAGGATATCACCCCAGAAAGGCAAAAAAAAAGCTGGCAGGGAGCCCAGGGCTGGCTCTGCCCCCGAGCTGCAGCCCTTTCATGTGGCTCCAACGCCTCTCACACTTTCAAAGGCACACCAACCCACTTAATGGATGTCTCACAGCCCACTGTGTGTGTTCTGACACAGCCCCTCTGCCAAGGAAAAACAACAGTGAGCGTGTGTGGATGTGTGTATACACAAAGGATTGACAGAGGATGTTGCTTGCATTTTTACAGCTTTGTTGGAGGGTTTGGTTGGGATTCTTTTTTTAATATAAAAGCTTAAAGCAAATACAATCCAGAGAAAAGGATTTTTTAAAAAAAACCTTTAACACTTTACCTACATGCATAACACCTGTAGAGCTCTGACACTCCCCAAGGAACATGTTTTATAGTAAGTGTTTCAGGCTGAAAAAAGACAACTGCTCAGAAAAACATTGCTACTGGCCACTACTGCACATCCTGCCAACATGAGTGCTCATTCAGGGACACAATTAAGTCTTTCAGGGAAGTCTACCCCAGGAGCTACACATCAGCTTTGCAAGCTTTAACCTTCAGGTGTTCCCCACCTGCAGGAGCTGAACCCTCCTGCTTTATGCAAGGATTCAGTTTGTTGCAGAATAATGAAGTTTTAGGGTTTTCTGGCAAATATAAGCAGGGAATCTAACCTTTAAACCTTCCATAGAATCCCAGAATGGTGTGGGTTGGAAGGGACCTTGAAGTTCATCCCATTCCATTCCTTGCCATGGGCAGGGACACTTTGCACTATCCCAGGTTGCTCCAAGCCCTGGCCTTGGACATTTCCAGCCTGTGCCAGGGCCTCACTTCCCTCACAGGGAGAAATTCCTTCCTAAATGAACAAAATGAGCAATGAATTTCTTTGGACAAACACAAATGCTCACCCTCTGCCTTCAGCTGAGTAAACAGCCACCTGCTAGGACAGTTACCTCAACACTAAGTTTCAGCCCTCTGAGGTGAACTTCTGCCCACATTCTGTCACCTTTAAGACTGAGAGGTAGATATGGTCACTGGGTGGCTTCAAATGTCCATCAGCAAGCCCACTGCATGTCAGTCACTTAAAAAGAAAGGTTTTTTACTTTTGAACAGAGATTTGAGAACTATGGGAGCTCTGAGTAGGAACTGGGCATCTGAGAAACCTGCTTGAGTGGAAGTGGTCCCTGTCCATGGCAGGGGGTTGGAACCAGATGGTCTTTAGGGTCTGTTCCCCTCCAAACCATTCAGTGATTCTATGATCTGTGTCCTCCTCAAATCCAAGTGCTGATACCAGCACATGCTGAATGAATTCACCTGTTGCATGTTCACAAGAACTTCCTAGGCCAGATACATGGATATAATGACAAACTACACATCTGCCCACTGTCAGATTTTTATAGTTTTCTTTGAATCACCCACTGCCAGCATTAGAGACAAGACATTTGCCTGGAAAGCCCATGCAGTCATGTCAGCTCTTTCACTCCCAAAGTATGCCATGTTTTAGCTGGGTTAGAATGAACCCTCCCACCCCTTTGGAGCAGGTCTCTTGGCTGTGTGGTTACTCACATACAACACCCACTGCAATACATTTGTGCACAACTATAAAAGGAGAAAATAGAAGCACTTTATTTTCAGTATACAGACTAAATCCCACCATAAAATCAAGATAATGAGCAAGCACACATGAATAAAACACTCAGCACTTAAGCAAAGCCCACTTTTGCCATGTCTGTGTTTCTGCAGTGGCTCCTGCAGCTCTCCAGGGTTGCTCCCAAAGGTGGCTGCAGTGCTCCCAGGAGCAATCCTCCCTCTACTACACAAAACACTCCCAGTTTGCATAAAGTGCTACATTTTCCTGTATGCCTTGAAATACTAGTTAGGTACAACACTATTTCATCATCTCTGCTCCCAAACTATGTCCAGTCCCACTTCCACCCTGACATCAAAGCCACAATTACTTCTACAAGGAGGTAAAAATCAGCAGGTTGTAGCAATACAACTCTCCAGAGGTGCACAACAATGGCCAAGTGTGATCTGCAGCACAGACAGCAAGACAGAAATGCTGAACAGTTGTACCACACACATGCACACGATCACCTCTGTAAAGCTTTCTTCATGGTGTGACTCCTTCCACATCACACTTTTTCACATTAAATAAAAACAACAGCCCTTGTCAAATTTAGCCCATTTAAAGCTGCCAACAAAATTGGGTTCCATGTGCTATCAATGGGCATGTTATTGCTTGTAGTAAATTGGAGAAATTTGGACCTACACATGAGATTGGCTTGCAAAGCAGAAAGGTCAGCAGAGGCCCCTCAGCAGTTTTAGGAACTGACCAGCTGGTATTTCCTGCACCCTGGTTACAACACTGCAATGTCCAAAGCACACCTAGTACCATCCTCCAGCAAACAGCCCATCCTCTCTGGCTCCTATTTAACACACAAGAGCACTCAGGTGATTTTTGTAAGTCCATCATGCTCACCTTGGCTCGTTCACCTGAAAATGGGGCACAGATGTAATGGCAGAGCAGTGCCAAATCCTCTCAGCACTCACATGTCACCAGAGTGAGCTGGTATTCTTGCAGAGCTGTGAACATGCCCAGCAGGGCAAAAACATCCTCACTGGATTTTCCAGCTGCCAACGACCTACCTCAGCCAGGTGACCTTGCACAATGCAGCCTTCACACCTTGTGCCTCTGAGTGTGAAGTTTACAGCTGAGTGTCCTCAAGGATTAATAAAGCAGCTCTTGGGATTGCTGCCAAGCCAACAGTGACTCAAAGGCTCAGTACAAACTCACAGTGGCACATGGGAACACCAGGCCATTCCAGACCCCAGCCAGTGCTCACAGCTCACTGCCTAAAGTTCCTTTCTTTGCTAACACACCTTGACTACAGCCCTGCTTTACAGCCTCTCCTGCTAACTATACTCTTCAAATCAGCTCTGACTCCAACTGCTGCCCTTAACCTACCAAGTACAGAATGGATAGAGTAATTCCTGCCTACTGCTGCTCCTGATGCAATGCTACCTATAAAAACACAACTAATTCTGCCAGCAGATGATCCAAACCAGCACTGCTCTCCAACAGCAGATGGGTGAGGGAGGGCTGCAGATTGCCAAATCTCCAGGCTTTCCACACCACAAAGGAAGGTAGCAACAAGCAGCCTTTGAAACAGCATTGTCTCTGTATTTTTCTCTACCATTGAATCCCTTTTCCACACAATTTAGTGAGTGAACTAGAGGCTTCTCTGGAGCAGTGGAAGAAAAGAGATGGCAAATAAATAACGAATTATAAGAACTAGGCCAATAGTTTTACAAAGTTTTCCTTTTTGGTACCAGCACTGAGCACTGCCCATTTCCAGGTGGAGAGAAATACAAAACACTTCAGTCTCTCTGTGAGCTTAAAGTCCAAGTGACTTCTGCACAATCTGCTTGGCAATTCTGTTAAATTGTTCTCTGTCTTCCCGCCACATCTTGGAGGCGTCTACATTGGCTCCACTTTCATCATTTGGCTCTGAAACAAGAAAGAGAAAGGCAGGTGGGCAATGGAGCTTCTTGTTTCCTCAGGAATGTCACTTTCCCAGGGGTTTGAAACACTTCTCCTCCTTGAGGCTGCAGAAACACCACTGCAGCAAATCCAGCGACAGCTCCTGCATTCCCAAAAGGCTCTGATTTGAGTGACCACAAGAGAAAGGATATCACAGCAAATTTGAGTTTAGGCAAGAAACAAGTGGCACAAGATGTGGCACCCCTGTACTGTCAAGAGCTTTTAAAACCACCTGTTTCCCCCTGCAACATTTTTTTTCTTGTTCTGCAGCTTCCCAGACACAAAGTCCCTCCCAGCAGGCCACCCAAACAGGCTGTCACTTGTTGGGATGGTTTGGTCCATTAAAAACCAAGAAAACCATCCAAGGAAACCCATAGAATATGCTTTCACTTCTGCAAGATCTTTCATCAGATGATTTCAGAATGCTTTATGAAGCACATGGAATGTGAAGTCCCAGGGGCTCCCTGTTTTTTATGGAGGTAAGCTGGAACAGCACAGCAAATACAGAGAGGGCTTTGTCCAGCTGAGCCTTTGGGACCACCTGATCCATCTCTACTGTCTCAGGTGCTACCAACCTGGAAGGAAAGCCTTGCAGTAACCCCCATTACTAATTCAGTTGCATTTTTTCCAACCCTTCTCAGAACACTGGCTCACCAATAAATAAATAAATCCCAAAGCTTTAAGAACTGCGGCTGCTGCTGAGCAGCTTTCCACGTGCTCTGCTCAGTGAACAAAGCAAAAAGCAAGAGGCTACACTGAGGAAGGGCTGCCAGGACAGCAGTGCTCACCTGCCAGCATGCTGACAACAGACAGGAGGATCTTCTCCACGCTCTGCACGGGGCTCCACCGCTCCGCGCTGCTCTCGTAGCCCATGGGATCATCCCCAGGAGCGTGGAGGATGGAGATGCACACCCTCCCATCTGGGTAAACTGCACAGAAAGCACACAGGATTGCTTGTTACTTAGTGGAAATGATGAGCATCTCCATCTCTTGGGCATAGATCAGCCTTAAGACTTAGCTCTTCTATGACCAAAACTAAATCGAGGTTTAAATTTCCTCTATAAGCAAGAGGACACAAAATATGAAAAACAAAAACCTAGGGCAAATCTTCTTTAAGCAACTCCTTCCCCTAGTGCCTGCTGGGAACACTTGTGTCATTTAATAACCAGTGAAAGGCTCCATGATAAAAATGAATGATGCAGCCTGGTGAATAAGGCAAGAATTTATGCACAGCCACAGCTCCAAGCAGGTAAGCAGTCCCACTTAAATGGAAATGAATGCACTGAATGCACATTGGAGTCCTCCACTGGGCTGTGACCATGAAAAGCATTACACAAAGGAGGGAAAAGTGTTATGTTATGTATACTATAAACATGATAAAAAAAATAAAGTGTTATGTTAAATATATTATGAACAGCAGAGCTGATCTTTTTTTGAATATTACTGAGGTGCAATCAGAAGAATTCCCACTACTTTTTTTTTTTCTTTTTTTTTTCTGTTTGCTTAAAGCCCAGCTGCATTAAAGCACCTGGAAAGAAGGAAACCTATGAATTAAGGATCCAGGTGCTTCCCCTCCCACCTTTAGCATAAGCAACAGTACAAGCTGTCTTCACAGAGACTGGACTCCACTGACTTGGTAATGAAACCAAACAAAGGTTGAAGAGGCACCTCAAAAGAAAACACTGCTCCACCAACATAGCCTAATTCTCCTGTATGGCAGGCTCTTGAGGAATGACAATTTTAATGCAATAATTTCAGGGCTTCTATTCCTCAGGTGACCAAGCTGGTGCCATTGCCAGGAAAGCAAGACAAAACAAAAAGTGGGAATGACTGCTGGAAGCAGCTGTGCTCATTTCCAGCTCCTTCATTCACCCACAGCTATGCCCAAGCATGTAAGCACTATGGAGCACTTTTATTCCCAGTCCTTCCTGCAGCCCCAGGCTGGGGACTGGAGCTGCTCTAACCATAGCTGGAAGAGGTGAAAACAGCAGGGCAGGTGCTGAATCAGCACTTCCTGCAAGGCAGGAACCCACTGGCAGAAGGGATTTCACTCCTGCTCCTGTGCAGTGCCTCATTTAAAACAGCTGGAGCACAGCAGCACAGGCAGGACATCAAAGGCTGGTTGCAGGAAGATGTATGGATCCTCTCTGCTCTGCTCAGGTGAGACACACCCCTGTCCAGCTGTGGGGCCCCAACCTGAGGACGTGGAGCTGTTGGAACGAGTCCAAAGGAGGCCACAGAGAGATGCCCCTGAAACAGGCTGGGAGTGCTCAGCCTGGGAAAGAGAAAGCTCCAGGAGACTTCAGAAGCCCTTCCAGGGCCTAAAGGGGCTCCAGGACAGCTGGAGAGGGACTGGGGACAAAACATGGAGTGACAGGACACAGGGAATGGCTTCCCATTGCCAGAGGGCAGGGACGGATGGAATATTGGGAAGGAATTGTTGAACTGTTCCTTGAGAGGGTGGGCAGGCCCTGGCACAGGTGCCCAGAGCAGCTGTGGCTGCCCCTGGATCCCTGGCAGTGCCCAAGGCCAGGCTGGACAGGGCTTGGAGCAGTGTGTGTCCCTGTGCACAGGGACAAGAGCTTTAAGATCCCTTCCAACCCCTTAACATTCTACGATTATACAGATATATAAAAGCCCCTGAGACCCCATATACCACTCTTTCATGCCCTATACACAAGCCCTTCAGCCCTGCTGTCCAGGACCTATAGAGACACTCCTTGCACAGGGCATACAAGCCTTTCAGGACCTGTACATAAGCCCCTCAGACCCTGCAGACAGGCCATTCAGGACTTAGAATTATGCTCCTTGTACACTGTGCACAGGCCTTGAGGGACCTACAGGTATGGGCCCCTGAGACCCTATAGAGAGACCATTCAGAGCATATATATATATATGTACATATATATATATACCCCATAGATAGACAGGCCTCTGAGACTCTATATACAGACCTTTCAGAATATATATATATATATAATATATGTATATAGGCTCCTCAGATCCTATCTAAGGACATTTCAGAGCCTCTATCTGTCTATGTGGGCCTCTCAGACCCTATATACAGAGCTTTCAGACTATGTATCTACCTATACATAGGCATATACATAGGTGGGGCCCTCAGACCTTATATACAGACCTCACAGAACCTATGTATATTTATGTGCATATATATATCTGTATATATATATATATATACACACATATATAAAAATATATATATGCACATATATATATTTTATATATACTTTTATGTATATTTTTATATATATGGACCCCTGAGACCCTATATACAGACCATTCAGAGCATATACATCTATATATACATATCTCTATATATATATATACACACCATAGACAGGCCTCTAAGACTCTATGTACAGACCTTTCAGACTATCTATCTACCTGTAGATAGGTGGGACCCTCAGACTGTATGTATAGACCTCACAGAACCCATATATATACATATATACATACATATATGTACATATATATATATGTATGTATACATAAATATGTATATATGTAGATACAAACACTTCTTTTTAATATATATATATGGACCTCTGAGACCCTATATAGAGGTCTTCAAGTACATCTAAGCCCCTGAGGCCCCACACACTCTTCAATGCCCTATACCCACTCCCCTCCGCCCCTACACACAGGACCCGTAGGAGCACTCACCACACGCTGTATAAAAGCCTCTCCTGACCTACACTAAGAGCTTTTTGAATCCCTACACCAGCACGGACCCCCCAATATTCGCAGCGACCCCCGCGCCCCTCACGGCGCCCGGCAGGCGCCGAGGCCCCGCCCCCACGGGGAGACCACGCCCACAGCCGCCCAGGCCCCGCCCCCGGAAGAGCGCGCGCGCGGCGGGCGGGGCGGCGGCAGCGGGGCTGAGGTGAGCGGGGTCCTGAGGGGCCGGAGGTGGCGGGGAGGGCACGGCTCAGGGTTGGGGAATCCACGGTGCCGGGGCTGCGGTACTCCCGGCCTTGGGAGTGATGGGGGCCCGGGCTGAGTGCATGCCAGGGCCCGGAACTGGGCGGGGAGGGGGGGTTCCCCAGACACGGGGAAGTTCAAGGCCCTGGAATGTGGAGTCTGCTTAGGGCAGAGGGCTGAGGGGAGTCCTGAGGGCTGAGCTGGGGTTCCCGGGTCTCGGGGGAGTCAGAATGTGGGGTCTGCTTAGGCCAGAGGGCTGAGGGGAGTCCCGGGAGTCGAGCTGGGGTTTCCGGGGCTAAGACGAGTCCCAGCCCCCGGGAATAGGAGGGTGCTGCCTCCTGGAGCTGAGGGAATAGGAGGGTGCTGGCTCCCGGAGCTGAGGGACCCCAAGGCCCCGGGAATAGGAGGGTCCTGCCTCCCGGAGCTGAGGTATCCCGAGGCCCCGGCAGTGAGGGGTGCTGGGTGCCGGGCCTTGGGGCTGAGACAGAGCTGCTGCCCGGCACGATCAGTTTTTCCGGGCCACACGGGCTCGGGGTGCCGTGTTTTTGTGGCTGCTCCATCCCGTGTCCCGCAGTGTCCCTGTGCCTTCCCCCGGGCAGTGACCCCACGGGGCTGGGGCTCCTGGCGGCGCTCGGAGGAAGGAGGGACCCGCCGGGGTTCGGTACCGGGGCCCTGCGGGGAGTTCTGGGGACCTCCCACTGTGGAGAATAGATTTGGGTTACTTTTCTTGCTGGTTGTAGTGAGAGCAGCCAGGCTTAGGTTACTTTTCTTGCTGTTGTGGGATCGCCGGCAGCGCTGCCCGGGCTGTGTGAGTTATCACCCTCACGTCAAACCACTTTCTCTTGATAGAGGTTCCTTAAAGCGTTAACTGCGCTGAATGGCCCCAGCTGTGTTTGATGTGCAGCTTGTGTCGGAAAACCTTTAGGGTGAATTCGAGTTAATGTACTGCTCGGAGCACAGAAATGCCTGATGTTTATCACAACGTAATTTATGTGTTCTGTGCTTGCCTGTAGTTTAATGAGCTGCTTGGGAAGGATGGTAAACCTGGCTGTGTTTAGTGGGGTCTGAGGGGGTGGGCAGGTCAAACCAGGCAGGATTTTTAGAGGTTTCTCCTTTAGAATCCTCATTGCCAGCTGGGGCTTGAATTAAAGGCCTGGCTTATCTTTAATTCCTTTATTCAGCTGTTGACCATTTTCCTCCTCCTCTTCCTGGCTTTTTTTGGCTCAGTCCAAGATGCATTTCCTGAGGTCGATACGTGTGAGCACTGCAGGGCATGACTGCCAGGAGGGAAATTGGGTGCAGTGCCAAGTTATGATCTTTATTATGTTTCTTTCTCATTTTTAGAACAGGCCCCAGCTGAGAAATACTTCCCTGTGTTCCCTGTGACCTCTTGACCTGCAAACTGGGAGCAAATACACTACAGGTGAGGATGGTATTGCTGAGTGCTGTGCAACTCCCTGCTCTCAGGTGCTTTAACTGCTGAATTCATCACTTGACTGAATAATATGCCTTGTGTAGAATTATTCTTGTCCTGGAGTGTTCTCTTAGGGCTTTTCTCAAAGCTGTAGGAGAATGAGTTGCCTTTTTTTGCAGCGTGCAAAGTTGTGCTGACTTTCCTGGTGCAAGAGCTTGGGCACACTGAGCCCTGGGAGGAGTTTTTCTGCCTCTGTTTTTCTGTCAAGCCAACCTCAGCTGTTCCAGCACTTCCATAAAATGTAAAAAACTGCCAACACTAAAAAAACCTGAAGTGGTCACTAAAAATGTGTTTGAACAGTGAATCTTAAGCTCATGTAACCCCTCTTTATTTCCTTGTGGAAGTGGCTTGTTCTCCCCATGACCCATTTCCTGCAGTAGCCTTTGTGTTATTCCCTCATGCTTCCTGAACCAAGGGAGCTGAAATGCCAACCCTGGAGGAAAAGGAATGATGGGCTTTGGTTCCATCACTACTGTCTGCCTGCTGGGGACCTCTGGGGTGCCCTGTGTGCCACTGGAGGCTGTGTCACTGCTCCCTGCACGTTCCTGGGTAAGCTCCTGGCAGAGCTTGAGAGATGATTCAGTTTTCCTTGCTGATCATTTGAAGCAGCATCTCAGAAATTTTTTTTTTTTCAGGTGATAGTTGAGGGAGCCACCAGCTTGTTTAGGTCTGGCATGTGGCAATAACCATTTTTATTTTCTTGAGCAAAACAAGTTCTGTAGCAATCATATTGTTGTTATAAAAACACATTGTTTCATGATGTTGCAGTTGCTGCAGTAACACTTCCTGAAGTGAGCTGGGATATGGAAGTACTGGGTTTTCTTCTTCCCAAGTTCCCAGCTGACATATTGGGGCTCAATATTTTAACTCAGCTCAGTGCAGGAGAGCTGAGGATGCTTGGGTACAACAATAAAAATAAACTTAATTTTAATTATATTAATTCCAGATGCTGTGATTTCCTGTTGGGACGTTGAAGGGGTGCCAAAGTGTCTTGGTGTAGATGTGACTTCAGTGGGTGGTGTTGTTTGGGGTAATTTAGCAGGAAACATTTACCCAGGGTCTTTGGGTGTTGTACACCTTTGAGATGAGTATTGCCTTTCTTTTTTAAACTGAATTGTTCTAAGAAAACATGGTGCAAATGGTGTGGGTCCCTCTTAAACACAGAATCATGGAAAGGCTGTTAACAATCATCCAGTGCCACCCCTGCCATGGCAGGGACACCTTCCCCTGTCCCAGGCTGCTCCAGCCTGGCCTTGGGCACTGCCAGGGATCCAGGGGCAGCCACAGCTGCTCTGGGCACCTGT
>JAXCLO010000013.1:20946288-20966534 GCA_035583995.1 Arremon aurantiirostris
TCCCTGGCAGTGCCCAAGGCCAGGCTGGACAGGGCTTGGAGCAGCCTGGGACAGTGGAAGGTGTCCCTGCCATGGCAAGGGGTAGAACAGGATGGGTTTTCATGTCCCTTCCAACAATCCTTCCCAAACCACCTATTACCTGTGATCTCCCCACACTGATCTCAGTGCCAATGCAAGCAATGCCTTTCATCACTATTTAGTTACTTTTGCTAGAGTATCCAAGGTCATTGTAATATAACAGAAAACAGTTCTGGGGTATCCCAATTCCCCCTTCACATAAGATAAACTGCAAAGATGAGGGGACACAGCAGATTTTTAAACATTTTCCTTGTGATTTCTCACAGGGGGAGAAATAAACACAAAAAGCACAGCCCAGCCACCCTTTCTGGGTAGAAGCAGCCCACCACAACCCCAGCTGAGAAGATTCAAGTGCCTACTTCAGGTGATCTGAGCTGCAGATCAAGAAGATTCAGAGACACAGGGCTTCAAAGAGCTGAGCTGACCATCCAGTGTGTTCCAATCATCCCATGGAAGGAACACCCATGTGTAAAGCCACTCTTTAACACAGGAGGTCAGGCAATTTGTGCTTCTCCACACCCCACTCCTCCTGGCAGTGCTGCACACAACACAGCTGCAAGCAGTGAACCTCAAGCCAAGGCCACAGCTGGAGCTGCAGGGACAAGGGTTTGCTCAAGGAGACCAGTCCTGGCAAGAAGTTTGGGTAAATTAGTCCAGCTGGAGCAAGGTGCTGACATGGCCACACTGCTTCCAAGTGCCAAAGTGCTCCAGAAGTGATGCCACAATGCCTTGGGCATGTCCACACATTTCTGTGCTGTGACATGCTGGTGTGTCCTCCACAGGAGAATAAAGATGTGGATTAAATGGGCAAGAACCTCCACAGGTGGTGCTTCCAGAAGGAATAAAAGAGAAACTTCAAGAAACTGCAAAATTCCTTGTATATAGGGTGAAATAAGTTGATTGCCAGCTGAGATTATGACCTGTGTTTTCCAAGTGCAAGAATGTCAGCTGAAGAGGCAGCACTAGGCAGGAGCACAGTATTTGCCTTTTTCTTAAGGAACCTTAAGGGTTTTTAACAAAAACTTAAGGTTTTTTTCATGTCCAGGGCTCAAACTTGTGAGCTGTGTTTCTTGTCACTACAATTACTGCCCCTGAAGAGTCTTCAGGTAATATTGTCACCACCACAGATTCACTAAGGCTGGAAAAGGTCTCTAACTCAATCAGTATCACAGAGCAAAGGCCAGCAAATTCTAATATTAAACACCTGTAAATGTGTAGTCTGCTTGGACAGAGCAGTGTATTTCAGAGATCCCCTCAGAAATGTTAAACCTGTGATTTCATGGGGCAAAAGCCATGCTGAGTAATAAAGTTGCACCCATGAACAACTTTTCAGTCATTAAAACAACACCATAATACCTAAATACAAGCCATAGAGCAAGACTGAGTTTATGGTGTGCTAGGACAGTGCTCTCAGGCACATGGTGGCATTCTTGGGGTGTCCTGCATAGGGCCAGGGGTTGAACACCACGATCCTGATGGGTCCCTCCAAACTCAGCATACTCTATGATTCTGTGTCTGGAAAGAGCCTGAATTAATTCACTAAGTCTCACATCCTGTACAGAAGATTTAAAGGCATGGAATTTGCTGGAATCCTTTTTAGATGAGCAAATTTTTATGAGGAATAATGGGATAAAGATAAAAGGACCTTAAGACAGAGCAAGAGTGTTGGGCAGCTCAATGCTTGTGCTGCCTGCTCCAGGTTGGGGAGGGAGAGAACCACCCTTGGGAAGGATGCCAGATCTGCTGCTGCAAAAGTTTCTTTTTAAGCTGCACAAGCAAGCCACCCCCCTGTGCATCCTGCTGCATCAGACTCACTGTTGGGATGGAACATCTCACAGGTGAACCTCATCTTGGGAGGGCTCAGCGGGTAATCCAGCGGGAAACTCAGGATAGCAGGGAAAACCCCATACTCAAAACAGGTGTCTTCAGGACCCCTGGAAACAAAGAAAATGTTATTTACCAATCTTTTAAACAGCTCTTTCACCCAAATTCTTGTCTAATGAGATGTTTGAGGTATGGGTTCCATCGTCTTCTCCGGGAAACAAAGAGTTAAGGTGCTCTTACCCCACACCCCATGAACTTAAATCCAAATATGAGGCTTGGGAGGCAGGGGGGGGAAATCAAAGCTTGCACACTAAATTACTAGGAAGGTCACAACACTGTTTAATTAGCAGGGTGTGTCTGGATATAATTGGAGTATCTGGCTCCAAGGCATGTTCCAGGATTTGAGTGTCTGCACGTCAAGCGAAAGCAGAGGCAGGTGTGGGACTCCTGTGCCTTTGAAGATACTGTTATGCTCTGCAAGACAGAGATGTCAAATGCTGGAGCTCAAAATTAATTTATAAATGCCACAGAGATCCCAACTGCCAGTATCTAGCACAACCACACAAACACTTATCACTGTCTGATGCAGAAAGCACAGCAAAGGTTTGGAAAAATAAAAACACAGCTCAGAGACCATAATTGTCAGAAGAGATGCAGGACAACAATGTGTCTTTGCAGACTTCAGCTATTGAGTTTGCCCTCCCTCCAGTGCAGGTGGAGAACAAACGGCTTCATCAGGGCTCTTGTAGGAACATTTCCTCATTGTGTTCAGAATCTAGTTCAAAGTGCAGTCGAGTTGAGAACATAAAGACAACTATTTTACCCTGCCTACATAATACACTTGTGGAAAGTGAGCAAAAACCAAGTTATTTGTGAGCAAAAAACAAGCAATAAATCATTAGCCATGATTTATTCAAACTTGATGAACCATCTGGAAGTTGTAACACAAACATGATTTCCCTTGATTGGAAAGATGACGAAAAAAACTTCAGCACTAAAAATTGTTGCCAAGGAAACCTCATGTATTTAGTAAAAAGCCATTCAAACAAAGGTTCCACTGTCTGGGAAATAAGGGTTAGGAATATATTCATGCTCCCTCCTCCCCATCCACATTCTCCATGCCAGACAGAACACTAAAGCTGGAGAGCAGCAAATCCTAAAGCACTGGAAGATTTACTGTCTCAAACTTGGGGATTCAAAAGACTTGGCTTAAATCACAAGAACTTGGCTTAAATCACAAAACCTATGTGATTTTAACATGAATATTGACACTGGCAGGTAAGGTAAGAGAAATGCACCAACATTCTGCAAGAATGAAAGCTAAACTGTCTCAACCACTTTGTTCCCTTTCTGGCCTTTTCCCTAAATTTAGTCAGGATTCAATTCACATCTGAGAGTAAACTGAATGCATTTTTTCCTGACCATTTTAATTCCAGCTGCATTTTAAAGGCTTATTGTTGAACTTCTGAGAGTATGTACATACAGGCATTGAAAAGCTGGTGGGTGTCTATGTTCTGTTTTGAGAGCAAACCCACAGCCTTAAGGGCTCTTCTGTCAAATACAATCAAACCAACATACTCCATTTTAGGCCCTGTATTATGTGAGCAAAATGCTTTTGTTTCAGCCACTCAGCGCTGCCAGGATCAACTTCAAAGAAATTATTAAAGTTAATCCAAGACAGCATTTGCAGCTACAAAACACTCAGCATTTGAATTTGACAGCATCACTTTTAGCTCACAAAGGACATTGGCAGGGCCAGGGAGGTAAGAGCATGGCAGCTGCTGCCATCACCCCCTGCTCTGCAGTGATTCCAAAGCTGACAAGGAGGCAAAACATGAAAATGAGAAGCTCTGCCCTCCAGGAGCTGGTTCTAACTCATGCAAGGGACAGAGAAAAGTGGTGGGTATCTTCCAAATTGGAAAGAGAAGTACCTTGAGGAGGACAGCTAATGAAAGTAGTTTAGTTTGGAGAAAAGGCTCCTCAGGGAGGACCTACTACAGCTCCCTGACAGGAGGGTGCAGCCAGGGGGTCAGGCTCTGTCCCAGAGGACAGAATCAAGAAGAAACAGCCTCAAGTTGCAACAGTTGAGGTTTAGGTTGGATATTGGGAAAAATTTCCTCCCTGAAAGGTTTGTTCAAGCTGCCCAGGGCAGTGGTGGAGTCACCATCCCTGAAAGCAATCAAAAACCATGTGAATGTGGCACTTGGGGACATGGTTTAGTGGTGGATTTGTCAGTGCTTGGGGAATGGTTGGATCTGATGCCTTAACAATTCTGTGATTCTAATTCTATAATCACAGCTTCACATACATTTGCAAACAGCTTATTTGTGAAAAGATGCTGGAAAAACACCAAACCCCACAATCATCAGATGCCCAAAAGGGGAATGGAAACAAAAGTCATAAGCCTAATTATAGATCTAATTACCTTTCTAAACAGCTTTGTGATAAGTTGACTTCAATTTATGCTGTTTAGTTTTCAAGCAATCTTTAGGCTAATAAAGTTCTTAACCATTGCATGCTTTTGTGTCTTTTGGGGATAAACTTTAATAGCAACACACACTTGTACATGCCAACCAGAGAGGGCAAAACTTGGCCCTGAAATGTTAAATCCATGAACACAACACAGCCTGGAGGACCTCACGCAGCGCCAGGGAATTGAGCAACACAAGGCAAACTCTCCTGAAATGATGTTGCAAAGACCTGGCTTTCAACAATGCTCCCCACCTCTGGTCTTCAGAAAGGTTTTCACATGGGTATTTTCAGTTCTCTGCCCATCACACTCATTTTAGGAGTGTAAAATCTGTTCTCTCCTTTTTTTATTATGGTCTTAACATTTATGCATTTTACATTCCTCCAGCATTGCTGCTGCAGACAAGACCACTGGAGATACAAATAATTATTATTTCCATTATTTAAAAATGCATTGTTTTATCTCCAAGTCAAGTTCTTACATCAGTCTATGAACCATTACTCAGCCCACCTTTGAATTGATAAATGAGAGATGTCTTTTTTCTCTTAGGTCTCTCTTTTTTTAAAGTTATGTGCCATTATATAAAGCTCAAGCTTTATATAAATTGGGTGAAGGAAAGAAAGTATTCTGCTCTTTTCACAATTATGTTTCTTACCACTTGCACTTCATCTGTGTAAAAATTTTCAGGCAGCTTTACTCCTCATCTGCACACCTCATTCCCTGAATCTCACACAGCACATCTGAGATTACACAACACTGGAGGAGACCACCACAGACAAATACAAACAAGTCATGTAACTTACTTTCCAAAAGCATTGCAAACATTGCTACTAACAAGATTTGTTAAGAGATGAAAGTAACCAAATGTGTTTGGGGTAAACATGTTTCTATTGTATCACACCTTCAAAATTGAGCAGATCTTAAAATATAACTTTATTATGACACACACACAATGCAGAAACCAAAATTAAAGCACCTCCGCCTCTCATTTTACGCTGACAAAGACCTGAAGCTCAACACTCAGCACTTTAAAGGGCTTTCAAGTCTGCAGAGCAGCTCCTCTGTTCTTTAAGGATGTGACAGGAAACATCAGAAAAGGTGTTTTCTAGGCAATTCAGAAGTACCTCTGAGAGTCCCTCAGGAAACCTCTACTCAGGCACAGCACTTTGCTGGGAGGAAGCACCAATGAGCAGGAATTTCCTTCCATGTTCCAAGAAGTGCATTAAACCCTCTGGGATTTCCACACTGCCAGCAATCACAGCTGTCTGACCTGAAATCTGGCCCATTACAAAGTAGATGTGCTGACTATGCCTCTCACAGAAAGCCCAAGACCCTGCAGCCAAAATCTCTGATGTCAGGCAACAGAACAACCAATTTCCATGCTAAGTGTTTCTTTTCAGGGCACTGAGCTACCAGGAAGCACAACCTGTTATCCCAGGAGAAATCACTGCACATAAGCAGAGGCATTTGCCAACTCTTGCCATCAATGAGCAAAACAAGCAGTGGTAAATCAAACCTCCACTCAGCAAGGTCTAAAATAACTCAGAGCCATGCAGCAGCATCACCCACACAGCCACTTTGTGTGGAATAGGGAATTCAGCCTTTGGATTGGTTGCACCCTGAGCCCAAGAGACAGAAATCTTGCTTTTCATCCCTAGACAACAGATTCCAAGCAAACCCAGCTAGGAAAACTCTGCCACCCACACCAGCTGAGAATCTCTCCAGTCAGCACTGGTGGTTGCAGGGAAAACCTGCCCAGATCCCAGCAGGCACAGAGAGAGCAGGGTCACAGCCACTGCCAGTCCTCTGGGACAACCCAGGCCTGCCTGAAGGAAAGGAAATCCCCAATTCTTACCAAAGGAATCCTGAAATACAGAGCCAGGATCCATCCCAACAACAGACCACCAGCTTCAAGGTGGACTCAGTGGTCTGGAGCTTCTTCATCATTTAATTGCGCAGTATTTGCATAAATTGTCAGATGTGAGTGATAAACATCTTTTTCCCTCTCCTCTAGCATTTTAGAACTTTATTTTGTAAAAATCACCAGTTATTCCATGTACTCAAAGTTCCCAAAGAAGGTACAGCATGAGTAGGAGTACAAGAAAGAGAGAAGACCACCTGTAAGATGCTGGGCAAAAAGATTTTGTCTTTTTCATGGCAAATTTTGCTACCAACAACCACACCCACCAGCTGGGGAGTGGAAGAGAGAGAACACAGCTTTGTAAAGGAGTTTTCATCAACACAAGAAACCACAGCAGGTCAGGGTCAGAGCTATTCACCAACAGAAGAGTGAATCTTTTTCTACACAAAACCACTGCATCCAACCCTTGACAACACCAACTGATTCATGAAGTGTAAAGAACCTCAAAAGAATTTTTACTTAAATTTCAATACTTCTTCTGATCAGAACATTTCAATATTTCAAAAAAAAATAACAAGTAAACTAATGAAATATTGAAAGTAAACTAATTTTAGACATTGATTTTTTTCTCCTGTCACTAATAATTTGTGTATTTTACTCCAGTCAAAGCTTGTCCTGCACTTGCAGATAGGCAGTGTTCCAACAGGTATGTGTGCTCTACAAGCAACTGTTTGTTTCTTACAGTGTTTGTAAATGTAAAATATATCCAAGGGAGCCCAAATGAAGATTCATGACAAATTTGTGATTGTTGTTATTATGACACCTGTACAAGAAGTTATCATAACAAATTGTACACATCACCAATGCTGCCTCTGTCACTGTTTAAAGTCCAAATTAAGTCCCAGTTTGGATCAGAGGAGTTTCCAGCCCAAGGCAGGCCAATGCTGATGTCATACAGAACTGACAGTCCTTTTTAAAATTCCTGCTCTCCTAGAAGCTCATCACAGCTGATTTCAGACACCAAACAGAATTTAACTCACATGATCAGGGCTTCCCATTCAAAGAAGTTCTCTTCATTCATGGGACCTGTGAAACAGAACAGAACAATGCTCAGGGCTACCTGAACACAAGGTCACAGCTCCAGAGGGCACAAACCCTGCTCAGCTCCTCACCTGCCACAATCCCTTCTGGTGGGTTCAGGGTCAGCTCTGCAAAAACACAAACACAAGGAAGATTGAGGTGATCTGTGAGCCCAAGCATCTCAGGGAGTGTGTGAGTGGCCATGGCTTAGCACAGGGGCCCCACCACCATTGCTTAATGCAGCACAGTGTTCTAGACAAAATTATTTGGCACTTTGGGGTTTTTCAGGCTCCTAGAACTAGCCTTGGAATAATAGAATTGTTTAGGTTGGAAAAGACCTCTAGGATCATTGAGTCCTCTGTCATCACAGAGGCAGTAATTTAAACCAGAGAAGGAAGACAAAAACATTTCACAAAGCCTGGGAAACACTCTTCTGCAGCACCTCTGTGCTATCTGCTGGATACCATCAGAGCCTGAAGTTTGTATTCCTCTGTAACCTCTCCAGGTTTGATGCACCTCAGTGCAAAACCCAGAACAACACAAAAACAGGAGAAACAGACACATGAGAATTCAATCCAACCTCCTGCCTGGCCTGGAAAATGTGAGTTTAAAAAAAAAAAAAATCAGCATCAATAAAACAGCCATGGCTGCACAGCAAGTTTGGATCCATCAATCCTCACTTTCTCTAGGAAACTGATACAATTTAAAATTCATGAAACAATCTTCAGCATCACCTCAAGCTGGTGAAGGCCAGTACACCATGTGCCGATAAAATAACAACCAGATTTTCTCCATCTAGTGGACTGAGCATCAGTTTGTAGGCTCTGATGTTCTGCAGGGAGGCAGCAGCAGCTGAGGCACAGCTCAGCCACAAAGAGGCAACCAATTCCTGGGGGCTCAGCACCAACCCCAGGGCTCTGAGTGAGCCATGGGGCAGGAGGTGACACTCCCAGCTGCTTATCCAGCACTGTGGTTCCTCATCAATGCCCTCTGGAGCACCTCAGTAACACACAGAGCACAGCCAGAGACACTTGACCTAATTTCTATTCAGGCTGTAGGTGAAAGAACAGATTTCTGTCTTATAACAGCTCCTTTAGTGCAGCATTCAAAGATGCTGAGATGCATTGCCAGGAGAGATCTTCAGTTTCCTCTGAGTGCCCTTAACCTTGGCACAGCCCTCTCTGAAGCTCCAAACCCAGCAGCAGACTGAAACCCAGCCCTGCTGTTTTCCACACGTCCTGGCATTCCATGGCAGGTTTTTCCAGCTTCACAGTGGGTCTCCAGTAGCTTCTTGTTGATGTTTTTGGACAGAAAGAGGGAGATGTCAAACACAGGAGCTCCTGGAATCATTTTGCTCCATCTTGTGGTTCTCCCTAAGAAGAAAATGCCTCTGATGGTTCCCTGGAAAAGCTGGTGAGCAGCCACATGGAATTGTGTCATACAGCCCTCCACTCCAAGGAGAACAGGGGCAATGGGAATAAACAGCCAAAGCTCACAGAGCAAAGGGTCTTCATGAGGACAATTCTCCACTTCCTTGCTCAGCTCCCCCCTCAGAGAAAGGTTTCCATCCTCAAGGATCAGGTAAAGCAGAATCTGGGCACTCAGGGGCACGGGAACTTTGATTTTCCATCTTGTGGTTCTCTCTAAGAAGAAAATCCCTCTGATGGTTCCCTGGAAAAGCTGGTGAGCAGCCACATGGAATTGTGTCATACAGCACTCCTAGGAGAACAGGGGCAATGGGAATGAACAGCCAAAGCCCACAGAGCAGAGTCTTCATGAGGAGAGAGGTTCCAATCTCCTTTGCTCAGTTTCCCCCTCAGAGAAAGGTTTCCATCCTCAAGGATCAGGTAAAGCAGAATCTGGGCACTCAGGGGCACAGGAGCTCTGATTTTGAGTGGCTGCATGTGATCACTGAGAAAGGTCTCCATGGGAATGGTGACTCCTACCCTGTGACTTCCCCAGAGCTGTTCAAAAGGACACTGAGAGCCCAGCTGAACACCAAGCACAGGAGCTGACACAGCATCAGCTCACCAGAGCCTCCAGAGCAGGGTCACTCCAATGGAATGCCAGGGAGGTGCCCAGTTATTTGTCAGTGAGCAGCAGCAAGCAGTGAAAGGCTGAAACCAGTGCTCTGACCACATGCAGAGTGACTCTGACACAGCAGCTCGGCCAAACAGTCCCACCCAGTGCAGAAATTTTCCACAATAGCCAATCTAAACCTCCCCAGGTGCAACTTTTTATTTGTTCCCTGGGAGCAGAGCCAGATCTTGTGAGCTTAAAACAGAGCTGACAGCAGACAAGTGTGATGCCTCTATCAGGAACTCAGGGCAGGTTTGCTGCACACACAATCAGCCCCTTCCTTTTCATTTCTCTGCTCTCTGTGGAGTCGTTATCAGCCAATTCCCCCGCGGAGATGGTTCTCAGGAGAGCTGAAAACACATCTTGTTAAAGCACTGAAGAGACTGAGATCACCCTTAAAAGAGAAGTTCAGCAGTGTGATTCCTACAAACTGCAGCAAACCTGCAAGGGGATTAAAAGCCCAGGACTCAGGAAATATTATGGTATGTGCTCACTGCAGTACCTGACAGCATCTGCACTGACAAAAAGTCAGTTTTCTTCTGACTCCACACAATATACCCAGGCACTAAGGATGGGAGGTACCCACTGAAGCCCTGCCAGGTTCAGAAGGTTTATCATTTCTGTGCTTCCCAAATCTCATAATTAAAATAAATATTTTATTTTCAACCTGACAGCACTTCCAAAGAAACCTGTTGGCATTACAATCCACTGCCCTGCTGCCTGTTTGTGCCAGGAAGGCAATCCAGTGCATCCAATCAGGCACTGCAGTTCTCAGGTCTCAAGAGATTTAATTCTTCCAGAGTGAAGACTTGAATTTAGACTTGAAATTTCAGCCAGCACAAGACATCTTCAAGATCTGATACTGTTTCTTTACTTCAAGAAACAGTAAACACAGAAAAATAAGGTTCCCATCTCTTATCTCTCACAAATTTAAGCTACTGAGAAACTTAGATCAGGCTTTAATACTATTATACATCTAGAATTAACAACAGGCACATGTCTAATAAAAATTATGCCCTTTTTATATCTGATTTTTTTTTATGCTTTATCCAAACTAGTTCTGGCAGAGTAGGTAGTAAATCTGAGAAAACAAAAAGTCAAACATGCAAAGATCTAAATGAGGACAAGAAACCAAATCTGTGTCATCTGGATGCCCACAGCTTCCCTTCCTTCTTCAAAAGGAAAGAAAACCAGTGCAATTTCACAGCCTCTCCCAAAACACAGTAATGTATCTGGGCTCCAACAGGCAGAAACTCCTCACAATGTCAAGAATTTTTCACAGAAGAAAACGATAAATCTTTAAACTAAGACTTAAACAGAGTGTGGGCATGCACAGAAAAAGATGAAAGACAAAAATTTAAAAAATGGAAAGAATTAGAAGTCTGGTAAGGAAAATACACCCACCAGCAAGGCACTGACAGCCACACTGTTACTACTAGAAGTAACTAAAGGGAAGAGATGGAGGAGAAGAGGGACAGTAAAGAAAAAAGAAATGTCCATAACTTTGTAGATAACACACACAAGATTTCACCCAGGGTGAGCAGGCAGGAGAGGGTCACTGAAAACCATTCCCATGCCCACATTCACCCAGGGCAACACACATCATCAGGAGGGAGAAAGTTCACACCAAGCTGAACCTCAGGCTCCAGCCCTGTCCCCAGGCAGGACTTGCTCCTTCTCTGCAGAAAGAGGCAGCAGAACTACCTACAGCCAGGAGCTATTTTTATTTTTCATGATAACTTTAGCTGGAAATCTCTACAGGGCTAAGAGACTCTGCAGAGCTACAATTAACTGCCAGACTTTAGAGAGACATGAGGGAAAGGTTGTGAGTCCTAAGTGATTCTGGGGGTTGTGCTAAAGGAAAATAACAAACATGCAGCAGAGGGGAATGCACAGACACCAAAATGTCTGTTTTACTGCACTGCTGCAGCTCAGGTTTCCAGAAAGTACTGTGCACTCAGCCACTGCCAGTTACATTCACTTTTTACAATACTGTGTTTTATTTGGCATGGGAAAGTGCTTGTAAAGGCAGATCACAGACAAAACATTATCTCTGTTCCTGCCCAGTGTTACCCTGGGAAACTAGGCAGAGAAGAGTCACCTCATGCCTGCCTGTGGCATTAAGTAAAAATCTTTCTGAGATCATTTAATATCATTTTTCCTAAAGATTTTGTCCATACAAGACACTCCAGTAAGATCTCTGTGCTCCTCAACAGCAAAGGATCATAAATGCTGTTTTGAGACTTAGGGCACTGATATGAAAGGACAGAAGCAGTGCCAAGGCTTTCTGTGGTTGTTTTTCAGGTCACTGCCTCTGGATTACAACAGGAAAATGCAGATTTCTAGGGCACACATTGTCAGCACAAACTTCAGCCAGCCCCAGCTGGGTGGGGAGCCCTGGGTGCCCAAACCCTGTGTGACAGCTCAGCTCAGAGAGCTGCAGAGCAGCCTGAGAACAGGACAGTGCCGGCAGAAAATGTGTTTCTATAAATGCTCTTTCACAGAGGCTGGTGCATTCCTCTGAATGATGACAGAAACAAGTCCCCATGCCTGGACAGAGCACAGGAAGTGACCTTCCCCAGAGCAGAGTCTGTTCTTACAGCCCAGCTCCCACCAAACATTTCTCTTCTCCATTCTACTTCCTTGCTGTAAATAAAACCCAGAGCATTAAAGCCCAAAAGCCTCTAGGTACACAAACAGGTATTTCTTGCCAACAAAAGGCACTTTTGGACATGTCTCAGACCCATCAGGGAGCAGATGAGCCATCCCAGAAGCTCTGGGATTCCCAGAGGTTTGGTCTCTGGTCCCTGTGGTGAGCATCACTGCAGCCACATCCCACAGTGGCTTTTAAACAAACAAGTCTAGCCTTTCATTACTAAATTCGAGTTTAAATCCTTTTACTAGCCATTCTGCTTCCACTAAAGACTTCACAGAATTACAGAATCATTCAGGTTGGAAGGGACCTTAAAGTCCATCTCATTTCACCCCTGCCATGGGCAGGGACACCTCCACCAGCCCAGCTCGCCCCAAGCCCTGTCCCACCAGGCCCTGGACACTTCCAGGGATGGGGCAGCCACAAGCAGAATGATCTGCCCTGACAAACACCTCGAATTACCTCTGTTTTAATACAGAGCTCTGCAACAGAGATTTCCATACCTGTATTCTGTTCCATCCGGAAAATTTAACAAGGAAAAACACCAAAATAACTGGTCACATGCCCAGGGTTCCCAGCCTCCCCCTGGAACAGCAGAGTCCCAGAGGTGTCACCCGCACAGCGAGCTGTCCCCTCGGTGTCCCGGCGGGACAGGGGGCAGGACTCCCTTCCCACAGCCCCCTCAGAGCGGGCAGTGCCCCGTGCCCGTCCGTGACCCTCAGCCCGCCCGGGAGCTCTGCACGGAGCCAGAGAGGAGCCGGGGCACGGCGAGGCCCGCGGCCCAGCCTGCCCGGCGGCCGTCATGGCCCCGCCCGGCCCTCCCGGGCTTTGGGAGCGCTCCCTTTGTGAGGGCAGCGCCAGGGGCCCGGGGAGCGCCACTCACGCTTGTACTCGGCCATGAGCCGCTTCAGCGCCGTCCCCGCCATGGCGCGGCCCCGCCGCCGCTTCCGGGTGCGCGGCCGGAGCGGCCGCGGGCGGGGCGGGGCGGAGGGCGGCGCTCTATCCGCCCGCTTCGCCTCTATGGTAGCGGCCGGTCCTCCCGCTGGTAGCAAGCGGAGCGGGAAAACCTCGGGATTCCCTGTGGGAAACGATGGGGAGGATGCAGGAGAATCCGCAAAATGCCCCATGGAGCGGGGGTAGTGCGGGGCGGATTGCCCGGAGCAGCGTCCACACGGCCTTTCCTGCACAGAGAGCGGAGAGCCCGGCCCGAGTCCCTGAGGGGATCCGCGGGATATCCCAGCCCAGCTAGCGCCACCTTGGAAAAGGGAATATGCTGAAATCTGCCTTTCCAGCCAGATTTCAGCAAGCAGGAGCATAGCTAATGTGAACAAATGTAAAGAGAAAAGGCTGGGGATGATTCCATGGAGCAGGAGGACAGCCTGAGTTAAAATTCCTCTGGAACGGGCTTAATGGAGCCCAAAACACCACACAAATAACTAAACCTCAGCAAGGCTGGAAGGGCAGGACAGCAATTTATTTCACGACACCTAAATGTCTCTCCTCACTTACTAGCTCTTCTGCACAGTTTGGTGACATTAAAAGGCATTTTCCCCTCTCATTTACCAAGTTTATATACCAAAAGAGGTATTAAAAAGAAACCTGAGGCCACAGACTTCTAGTGCCCACAGAGACTCAAGGGAGGAGGGCAAAGGGACAGATGCTGCCCACAGCCCTCAGCAAACAGCTGGAATTTCAGTGATGGGATTTTTATCACCTTGCACAACAAAAAACCACAGCTACTCTATCACAAGCATCAAGTTTTTGGAGGTAGCTGCCCTGCTGCTACCTCCAGCTCTGCAATAGTTCAGGACAAAAAAAAAACAAAAACATTTCTGCAATAAAAAAGTACATTTTGGCCCACTTTATCATAATATGAAAAATCACATGTAAACCTGAAGTATTTAAACCCTATCCTAAGCATTGTATTGTGTTCTAGCCCGAGTCAAGGGCAGGATGCTTCCCCACGGACTGACTGAATTTGTAACACAAGGTAAAAACTTAAAACCTGTATCTGTGTCCCTTCTCTCACGCACATCTTAAAAGGAAACTTTTACACTCACACTTGGCATGAAAATACATTGAACTATTTATATAGTTTGAGTTAAAACAGAGGGACAAGACCAACCAGAGACAGGAAAGAATACTCAGTGTCCCAACACATGGATGAATGTTTAGGCCACACGCTTAAATAAAGAAAAAAAAGGGATAATACAAACATTATTTTTTTTAAAAGGCTAACAACAGAGAGACAACACATATTACTTAATCTGAATTTTAAATGGTGAAATTCAGACACAGCTCAATCCCTGCAGATACTATTTTGACTTGTGTACTCAGAATGTCAAAGACAACAAGCAACTTTGGTAAATACTCTGAGAAGTTTCAAAGAACCCTGTGTGATTGGCATGTTCATCTGTTCCCTAATAAAACAGCAAATCCAAGGAGAGATGAGAGAATGGGGTGTTGTGAGGATCCTCAAACTGTTCTCCAAAAGATGCTGTGTCTTAGCAGCCTCCTCCTGTCTGCTGCTGGTACACTTCGATCGTGTCATCATGTTCCATCTCCAGCTGTGGGAGTAACACAGGAATTATTTTAACATCTTAAAAACATAGAAATGATAAGTAATACAGAAAACTTGAAAAACACATGCTGACAAAAGCACGTGGCTCTCTGCTCCTAATCAGCATTTCAGGAATAACTTTAATTAACTAAGACATGAAACACTTTCCATCAGTCATCCTGCACAAATTTGTTGGAACATGCTAAACTCACAGCAACTATTTCAGGATCATTTTGATTTCAAGCCCCTTTGATCACCACTCAGACACCCGAATATCTGTGTAGCAATTTGCACTAAGAGTGTTTTTCATACCTGTGCAGGTGTGTCTGCTTCTTTAATGGGCTTTCCATCAAACAGGAACATAATGTACCTCATTGACAAGCCCTGCAAGTTCAAAGTTAGAGATGAGAAACCACACTTGATTTCTGAATGCAGACTAAGTGTTCGTGGATTTACTGTCAGAGCATATGACAACAAAATTAACACCCAAAAGTCAAGGGGGATGACACGAGATAGATTTAGATTAGGTATTGGGAAGAAATTCTTCCCTGTGAGGGTGGTGAGGCCCTGGTACAAGTTGCCCACAGAAGCTGTGGCTGCCCCTGGATCCCTGCAAGCATCCAAGGCCAGGTTGGACAGGGCTTGGAGCCACCTGGGATAGTGGAAGGTGTCCCTGCCCATGGATAGGCTTTAAATTCCCTCCTAACCCCAAACCATTCAGTGATTCTCTGATTAAGATTTAACCACCAGGACACTGAGCATATTTGTCTTGCTGTCTACATTGAAGAAGGTCAAATGCTTGTAACTTTACATTGCCCTTAAAACCTGAGTTACCACACTACTGAATCCTGTTCTGACAGTGTTAAATCGCATGAGGAAGTCTTTATTTCCTGCATCAGGGATTGAGGACCTTGCTCTGCCCTCTAAAATCCATGTGATTCACACTTGTGTCACACACAGGAATGCTAAAACTCCTGTACCTCTCCAAAACCCCAGATGTGTCAGGGTGCAGCAGGCACAGAGCAGGGCAGAGTGTAAAGTTTGAACAAGCAAAGAAAGGATCCTGCAAGTAACAGACAAGGGCAAACAAAATCTGACTCCGTTTCCAAAGCCATTCACATGCCCACCCTTTGCTCTGTGTAAAATTGGGAGCTCCAGGCTCAGGAACTGAGCTGTGGGATTCATCCTTCTGTTCAGTTCAGGATGGCACTGAGGAACAGCCTGTGACACCTGTGGGACACAGGTCACAACTGTGCAACAGGCAGCAGGAGACACAGGAGGGGCGAAGAAAACAATGCATGAGGAAGCTGTGGCATAGAAGAATTTATTTTGTGCCATTTTCCAAACAGAAAATGCACTCAAAGTTGATGAAGTTTTTGGAGATGAGGGTTAGTGAATCGTCTCAAAGTCAGGATCGGAACTGGAGGAATTTTTGTAACTCTGTCACGGGACATTAGGGAGCACCTGAGGAGGAAGAGGCAGCTTCCACTCACCGAGAAGCTGCCAGCATCCCAGCTCCTCATTCTCCCACACACCTAGACACCCTCAGCCTGCCCACAAGCATGTTCCACCATGCGGGCAGAGAAGCAGCGAGGGTTCCACCAGCACGGGGACGCTTCCCCGGGGTGTCGGAGCCCTTTGGGTCCGTGGGAGTCCGCACGGAGCCCCGGGCCGTGCCCTCGCCTACCTGTCGGCGGCAGTACGCCTGCATGAGCTTGCTCAGCGGAGTTTGCCGCTTGATTCTGAACTGCACCACGGAGCCGTCCTGCCCGGCAACTCTCAGGTCGATGTGCTCGTTCTCCGTTTTCACACCTTCCTGGACGGAAAACTGCAGGATGCGGCGGGCTTAGAGCCCCGCTCGGGCCGGACAGCCCCCGCCACATCCCGCGGCACCTCAGCCGCTCCTGCTGCCCCCCTGCCGGGACACCTCGGCGGCGTCGTGCCGCGGGCGAGGCGGAGCCGCAACACAGTCCCGCCCCGCCGGGACGAGGAGTGGCGGCCGCTCCTCGCTCCCTCCCTCCCGCCGGCTCCTCCCGTCCCGCCGGCTCCTCCCGCTGCTCTCCCCGTCTCACCGGGGGCTTCTCCTCCGACATGGCGGGGGGCAGCGGGGAGATTGCGCTGGGGGCGTGGCCAACGGCCAAGGGGCGTGGCGGGCCCGCGTGCAGGCGCGTCCCCGATGAGCCGCAAGGGGGCGCTGTGCTCCAGCGCGGGGAGCGGCGTGAGGGGAGCGCCCGGGACACCCCGAAACATCCTCGGGACACCCCGAAACAGCCCCGGGGAATTCTGAAACACCCCCGGGACACCCCCAAGACACCTCGAAACAGCCTCTGGATACCCCCGGGACCGCACCTTCCCGGTCGCACGGCAGCTCCTGTGTGAGGGGAAACAGGGGACGAGAAGCCTTCCATCAAAGCACCCAATGTCTCCAGTCCAGCCCAGACCGGTGCTGGCGTGTTCAGATCCCCCTTAAGGGGATGAGAGGCAAGTTTGCCTCGATCCACAACTGAGGAAAGAATTACATTCTAAACATACCCGAAAGCGAGATTAAAACACAAACGAGGTTAAATGTTGGGATCCAAAGCGATATTTCAACCTTTATTTTTTTCATAAAGAAAAGTGGGGATAGCCAAGAATAACTATGTGAAGCAGAGGGAAGGTGTTACCACCATGGGTCCAGCCCTGCCTCACAGAGTGCAATGGGTCTTTAGCTTCTGAATTCCATCTGACAGCTGCCAGTGGAGGCAGCTGGACCAGCACTGTGGGAGGGCACGAGCAGACAGCAAAGACTCCCACACTTTGTAGATTTAGCAGCTGCAGCTTCTGTGGCACTTGCTTCTTTGAGAGTGGCAATGTCATGTCCACCTCAAAGCAACAGCACACCCGTGGGCAGATTCATGTTTGCTCCCTTAAAGCAGGTCGTTGGAATCCAGCCGAAGTTTGCCTGATGTATCAAAAAGTTTATTGCTTGATTTTCTCATATATCAAGCTTTGCTGCTTGGTCACCCGATTAATCAACTACATGCTCTGTTTGTGACTTCAAACGGGGTTTTTTTTCCATAATACAACAGGAACTAAACTCTTTGCTAGAGGCAGAGCAAAACTTTAATTTTCAAACTTGAATCTTCGAAGAGGCAATGAAGAAAAGCATTCCTTACTTTTTACTTGGTCACTACACAGGGCAGGGTGAGAGCAGGGCAGGAGTTTGGTGCTGACGGAGCTGCCCCTGCATGGAGGGGCAGAAAGGGATCCGGGTTTCTTCAGAGGAAAGCCCCTAAATATGAGATCCATCCCGGCTGAATCCACTTCTCCCACAGGCAGTGCCCTTGAGCCGGTGGCCAAGGCTGCCTCCTCCAGCCCTAGGGGTGTTGTGGGGCCAGGAGAGAGGAGGAGGATCTGCCCCAAACCTCCATCTCAGCCTCTGTCCTCACCCCGGCCGTGAGGAAAGCAGATACCAGTCCCTTCAGAATATGCTCAGAGTCTTAAAGGATTTTCCCTTTTCCATTCCCTTTCCTGGCTGTGCCCCCTCAGAGATGAGCAAAGCGGCACAGAATCAAGCAGGAATGGCCCCTGTTGGAGTCTTAGGAGCTGGGGTTTTTTGTTTTTCTCTTGAGGAATTTTCCCCAATACGTGTTGCCAGGATACAGTAGTGACTGGATACTTAAGAGAGACGAAAGAAGCTGTCAGTTCTGGGGAAGAGTGCAGCTGGCTAATTTCTCTTTACCTGAGGTTTCCCGTGGAGGGCAGACATACCTCGAGATTTGGACTGTGGAAATGGCGTTGGGTCCGGCCTGTCTTTAGTGCTCTCAATATTCGGAGGGGAGAGAGCTGCGGTCGCTGTGGGGAGAATTCATTGCCACTGTGGGTTTCTGCCTTCTGCTGCTTTTCTTCTACCGTGAGTGGAGCTCTGCTGTTGCATTGGGACCCTATTAACGCCCTACCTCACTAAAGAAGGGGCTTTTCACCATTTGCTCGGCTGCCTCAGGGGAAAACCCCAGGCTCCCGAGCCCACCTTTCCCTGCCTCCGCCGCTGCTTTGGCACTGCTCCGAGCATTCCCTGCACTATACCTCTTCGTTCCCTGCCTGCCGAGACACCCCGTGGTTCCCGCTACAGCTGTGGAGTTTGATAAATCTCATTTACCACCATGGATTGTACAGCAAGCCTTCCTTCCATCCCTGTCCGTCTGGGTCAAGCCGCCATGAATTCCGCGCGCTCCCCGAGCTGGCACCGGAGCGCCCCCTGCAGGCGCGGGGCAATCACCGCACCCGCCCTGCCCTGCCCGCCGGGAGCCAGCAGCGCCCCTGCCGGCCATGCTCGGAACTGCAGCGCAGGGGAAAGTACCCACGGCCGAGAGAGGCTGACACTGGGTTTGTGCTTCTCTTTGGGGCTGCTGTAGTTATTGCTGTTTGTTTCCCTTATTAATGTTTGTTTGCCTTGTTATGCATTCGTGGCATTCACCCTAATCATTGTGTGTACTTGTATTAACTGTTATAGTTGTTGCAGCACTTTGGGCTGGAAAATGAAGTATTAGGACCTGCCTAAAAGAGACAGTCTCAGTAAAAGGGGGTACTTGATAAATAACACAGAGACTAGAAATTTTCAGTTCCCCTGAAGTTACTGAATAGAGCTTTGGGGCTAACTAGCAAAAAAGATTAAAGGTATGCATAAAGGAGGATAAATGTAGCTGGAACCAGTGGAGAAAAAGATAGAGGACTACAGAGGAGGTTTTTTTGCAAATTACATAACAAAAAAACAATAGTGCATGCCCAAAGAAAAAGTTCAAAGAAAGGTATATTGAGTAATATTGAAGCATTCAGTGAAAATGACCACCAGACCCCTCTTTAGATGACATCCAGGACCAAAAAAGGACTTCCAGTAAAAGGCGAACGCATGCAAATTAGTTCTAGGGAAATGGTGTTTGCGTATTAGCTGGGAGGTACATTGTAATGAATATGTATGGTCAGGATGGAATAAATACCCTGTTGTGAGCTTTCACCACACACATCACATTAAAGGAGATACACTTCTGTGTGTCCAGCGCTGATAAAGAATGCTGCTTTCTAACACTTCAAATTGAATAAAAAAAAGTTTATTTCACAGTGAACATCCTAACAAACATCCGAACATCCTAACAAACATCCTAACAAACATCCTAACATCCTAATATCCTAATATCCTAATCTTCTAATATCAATATCCTACTCTATTCCCAGGTTTCTAAAACTATATGCTTTCCCTCCCACAGCTCCCACTCTCCTAGTCTTGAAGTAATGTGCAAACGATGGGCAGAAGAAATCAGACGAGGCCCTTCTCATCATGCTGGTTTTCAGTTCAGACGGGCCATGGAGGATCCACATCAAATCAGATCACACGAGGTTGCGGTGCTGGTTGTCCCCTGCGGCCATAGCTTGAATTCCCCTCGGTGGCCGCTGTCCCAGCCCGTTTCTTCGCAGGTCATCCAGCTCTCTCCGGGGACGCTGGCGGGGCACAGGGCTCGGGGCCCTGTCCCCATCGGCCAGTCTGCGGCGCCGGCCGCCTCCAGGAGCCGCATCCTCCTGCGCCTCCTGCTGCTGCCGCTGGCGCCAGCGCACCACGAAGGGATGGAGGCGGCGGCGGGGCCGGCGCGGGGCCAGCCCGGCCCGG
>JAXCLO010000013.1:21008019-21019271 GCA_035583995.1 Arremon aurantiirostris
TAAACAATCTCCAAACACATTCCAAAGGAGCAAAACACAGGAGAAGCAAATGAGATAAGAATTGTTTTCCTTTTCTCTGAGGCTTCTCTGCTTCCCAGGAGAAAAAGGGATTATTTTAGAGAATGTGAATGCCATGGGAGTCTGCACCACAAGGACTGAGTGGCACTGGCCAGCCCTGAGCCTTTGATGGCGTCAGCCCCAAATCTGCTTTGTGCCCTCAGCCCTGAGCCTGTGATGGCACCAGCCCCAAATCTGCTTCGTGCCCCCAGGGCACCCAGCCCCAAATGCCCTTCTAATGCCCATTCCTGTGTCCCCTCTGTGTCCCAGCCCTGCCCTGTGGTGTCACTCAGTCCCACACTGAATGGGTCCCTCCCCCAGAGTTCCCATGTCCCACCTGGTGACAATTCCTGCTCCAATGTCACCCCTGTGTGTGGCCTCTGTCCCTGCCCACAGGCACAAAGAACGTGGAGAAGAGGTTGCCCTTCAGCCTAAGGAAAGGCTCCAGCTCCCTGAAGGCCACCCCTCCTCCTCCTCCCACCCCTGTGGCCCAAGTGGTGCACCTGAAGGACATTGTCTGCTACCTGTCCCTGCTGGAGAGGGGACGAGCCGAGGACAAGCTGGAGTGTGAGTGTCACCCTGGGCTGGGGAGGGGACCAGGGGCTCAGGGTGTCACCTGTAGGGGGGTCTGGCTGCTCCTGTCCCCTTGGGAAATCCCCACAGCATCCCCTTCTGCTCCTGCCTGTGTCTTTAGTGAAGTTTGCATGGACAAATCCAGTGACAGGACAAGAAGGAATGGCCACAAGCCGCACCAGAGGAAGTTCAGATTGGATATTCAAGAAAATTTCTTCCCCAAAAGGGAAGTCAAGCACTGAACCAGGCTGTCCAGGGCAGTGGTGAAATCACCATCCCTGGAGGTATTTCAAAGCCATGGAGATGTGAGACATTTCTATCTTAGTGCTGGTTAATGGTTGGACTTGATGATCTTAGAGGGCTTTTCCAACCTAAATGATTCCATGATTCTGTGAATACAGTTCTGTTTCTACCTCCTGGAGATACCAATGAGCATCCCAAGGCAGACTGTGGGATGAGTGGCCCTGCCAGGGGGTGCCAGCAGCCACTGGGACAGGGACATGCAGGGTGTGCTGAGCACACTGTCTGCCCAAGGGATCCCATCTCAGCCTGGCCGAGCCAGCACAGTGCTGCTCCCACCCTGAAGCTCCAGCAGCCTGGAACAGGGTGTCTGGGGCAGCCTGGGTGCCCTGGGGCTGGGCTCTCATCATCATCACCTTCTCTCCTCCCCAGTTATGTTTCGCCTCTACGACACCGATGGAAACGGACTCCTGGACAGCTCGGTGAGCCTTCCCTTGGGACACAGGGCAGGGACTGGGAATATGGGTGTCCTCTGCCCTGCTGAGGGGCTCCACAAAGGGGCAGGGATGTGGGGAGGGAGGAGGAAAGCAGCAGCTGGGCTGCAGAGCTGGGGATGACATGGCAGCTCTGCTGCATCCAGCAGGAGCTGGGGAAAAATCCACCCACCATGAATTGTAGCACTACATCAGGTCATGGTGTTTGAGGGAAGAAAAAAAATCATGCACAGCTCCTTCTGCTATGATGTTTTTTTCTTTGTTCTTTGGGTATTGCTTGTGAAACCTGCTGCAAATGAATCTGGTTTTTCAGAATAGTTCTTCCCAAGGAAAACTCTTTATAGATTTTCTTGCAGGGCAGAAGGTCTTGAAAAAAAAGGAGCACCCATTGAGGACTGGGGTGTTGCTGCCCCTCCTTTGTGGGCATGTGGGGATGTAGACCTTGGGGGCTTGGGGCTGGACACTCTGGTGCCTGGAGCCATCCCTAACCCTGGGCACTGTTTTCTGTGTGTGAGTTTAGGAGCTGGATCGCATCATCAACCAGATGGTGCACGTGGCTGAGTACCTGGAGTGGGACTCCACCGAGCTGAAGCCTGTGAGTGCTGGGGCTGGAGGCACCAGGGGCAGCTCCAGGGGCTCTCAGCCAGAGCTCTGGGTGGCCTCACTGTCCCACACACCACTTTTTGTGTCCCCCTCCAGATCCTGAAGGCCATGATGGAGGAGATAGACTACAACCACGATGGCACTGTGACGCTGGAGGAGTGGATCCGGGGTGGCATGACAACCATCCCCCTGCTGGTCCTGCTGGGCATGGAGACAGTGAGTGTCTCTGAGGATACCTGGTCCAGCCTACCCTGAGAAACCAACCATGTACTCATAGAGCACCACACAGCCCCACTCTGGCCCCTGCTGACACCCCCACCCTGCCCCCTTCACCCCCAAATCTTTCCAAGTTCATTTTTGAGCTGCTGTGCCCAAGCAGGCTGGGCTTGCTCCTTGCTATTGCAGTGCATTCTAGTTTGATGAACATTTAATCAAAGCCTAAGATGAGAAGGTCACAGTCACAGCTGCCCCTTACCCCAGCCCCTGCCACCCCCTGAGGAAGGGCCCCTCTGCCAGGAGCATCCCTCCTGCATTTTAGATACCTAAAATGGCATCTCCTTTTGTAGAGTGGGGCTTAAAGAGCAAGGGTGGGGCTGTTGGGACCCCTTTTATTTCTCTGTCTTGTTTTTTATCCCTTTGGCCTTCATTTCTTTCAAGTGCACCCCTGGCCATCAGGGAATAATTTGCAGGGAAAGAAGGTTTTGCTCATGGTACCCGTGGTTCCCCTGGATAGGTGGGGTGGTGGAGAGGCTTTCTGGCAGAAAAAAATCAAGAAAGCAGGGAATTTTAACAGGCTCCTGCAAAGCACTCATGCCTGGCCCCAAATGAAGGGGTTTGTGCTTTTGTCACCCCATGGTGGCAGTGGTGGCTTGGCCCCAAATGTGAAGTCCCCTTCCTGTCAGCTGCCAAGATCTTCCCGGTGGCTGGGCTGTGCCAGGGCAGTAATGAAGTTACCATCCCTGGAGGTATTTAAAAGCCATGGAGATGTGGGACATTTCTGTCTTAGTGCTGGTTAATGGTTGGACTTGATGATCTTAGAAGGCTTTTCCAACCTAAATGATTCTGTGATTCCATGAATACATTTCTGTTTCTCCCTCCTGGAGATACCAGCTCTGTGGGAGCTGGAACTGGATGTGCCCAGGGGGATGCAGTGGCAGGGATGCAATGCCAGGGATGCTCTGGGGAGCACCAAGAGAGAAGGGAACAGGGGAAGCCCATGATCCTGCCAGGAGCAAATTCCCAGAAACACCATGGGGGTTTTAGGGGGGAAAAAATGATTAAAATGATGGGCTGAGCGTGCTGGGACTCTTGGCAGCAGGGGAGTGACCTCCACCCTCCACTCTCTTGCCCTGCAGAACGTGAAGGATGATGGGCAGCACGCCTGGAGGCTGAAGCACTTCAAGAAACCTGCCTACTGCAACTTCTGCCGCACCATGCTGCTGGGGGTGCGCAAGCAGGGCCTCTGCTGCTCCTGTGAGTCCTGGCCAGAAGGCTGCACTCCCAGTCTGATGGCTCCTGCCACAGCCAGTGCTGCCCTGGGGAGAGAGGAGTGGTCCCTGTTAGTGCTGAGCCCCGTGGGTGCTGCAGGCTGAGTGGGGAGGCGGCAGCTGCCATGCTGGGGAGTGATGCTGCCCACCTTGTTGGTGGCATTTGGGGTAGTGATGCCCTGGTGGTAACAGCTGGACTGAAAACTAAATTATTTGAATCCTAAATTATTCTATGGCTTTATGATTTTTGTCTCTCACCAGTCTGCAAGTACACGGTCCACGAGAGGTGTGTGTCCAAAGACATTGCTTCCTGCATCAGCACCTACGTTAAATCCAAGAAAAACACAAGTGTGAGTAGCAGCTGGTGCATTTCTGAGCCACTAGGTGTCCTGGTCTCCTGTTCTGCTTCCCCACAGCTTCTTCTCCTGGGTTTTCCTCCTCACATCCTAGGCAGCAGCTCATGGGCATTCTCAGCATGCAAAGCCTTGCAGGATGCACCCCATCCCCAGGCACCCACACCACTCCCAGCTCCAAGATTTGCTGTGGCTCTGCAGAGGGGCAGGGTTGGATCAGCAGCATCCTGCAGGACAAGCTGCCAAAATCCTGATGGACACCCTTAGCAGGAGGGAGGTGCCTGTGCGTCAGTGGATGCTGTGCCACTGTGTCCCCATGTCTTGCAGGTGATGCAGCACACCTGGATCGAGGGCAACTCGCCTGCCAAGTGTGACAGATGTCACAAGAGCATCAAGTGCTACCAGGGCATCACTGGCCTGCACTGTGTCTGGTGCCAGATCACGGTGAGTGCCTGGGGCTGGGCACACCCTCAGTGCCTGCATGGCCAGCTCTGGGCTCCTGCTCAGGGCAGGGCAGGTGTCCTCTGCTCCACATCCCTTCCTCCCACCCCTGCAGCTCCACAACAAGTGTGCCTCCCACGTGAAGCCAGAGTGTGATGGGGGCCCGCTGCGGGACCACATCCTGCTGCCATCCTACATCTGCCCAGTCGTCCTGGTAAGTGCCCCCCTTGTCCTGGTAAAGTGTCCTGGTGAATTCCCCTCCTTGTCCTGGTGAATTCCCCTCCTTGTCCTGGTGAATTCCCCTCCTTGTCCCGGTGAGTGTCCCCCTTGTCCCGGTGAGTGTCCCCCTTGTCCCGGTGAGTGTCCCTCTTGTCCTGGTGAGTGTCCCCCTCCTCTCTGCCATTGATGGGGACCCAGCATGTCCCTGCTGAGGCTGCTGTGCCTGCCCTGGCTGCTGGCACTGCCTCGTGGGCAGGGTGGGCACCCACACCTTGGTTCCCAAAGGACAGGCAGTCCCACTGCCGGCGCTCCGAGAGCGACTCCCCTGCCAGCACCAGCCCCGAGGACAGCCAGGCCTTCAAGTTCAACTCCACCACCGTGGATGGCCAAGGGCTGCAGGTGGGTTCCAGGTGCTGCAGGTGAGCTCTGCCACTGAAAACTGCACAGGTGAGGAATTCACAGGAATTTTCTGCCCCCCAGATCAGCCCCCAGCCCGGGACGCACCCGCTGCTCGTGTTTGTGAACCCCAAGAGTGGAGGAAGGCAAGGGGAGCGGTAGGTGGGCTCCTGCTGGGCATCCCTGCTGGTGTGGGAATCACCTTCATGCTGTTAGAAATGAATACTCCAATTTAATAATTAAGGGGGGTTATTAAATAATAAAAATATAAATTTGGAAAAAGCCACAAGCAGTTTCGACTCTGAGCCAGGCGGTCAGAGTCAGGGAAACCCAGGATTTGGCTTCTATTGCACCAAATTCCCGTGGGTGTCCAAATGTCATTTCTAATGTCATTTTTCTAAACTAAAAATGTCATTTTTTGTTTTATACAGTCTTTTGGGCTCTGGAAGGGGCTTCTCTTTAGCATATTTTTGCATATTATCGTAGCTTTTCTTTCTTGCTGCTGTGTTTCCTGGTGGATAATTGCTGGAATCCTGTCAGTGAAAACGTTCTGGGACAAACTTCTGATGATGCCTATCAAATACCTCCTGCTGGGGTCTTGTCAGATGAAAAAAATCCCTTGAAATATCCATCCCTGGAGACAGTCATCTTCCTGGTGTTTGAATTTCTATCCTTATCACTTACCTTATTACTGCTTGTTGCCCAACACTGATTTTAGTACACAAAACACTGTGGTTTTTAATTTCCTTTAGCACTAATTATTTTATAACATATGTTACAGATTATTTTATAACATAAATTACATCCCTTCTGTCTCTCTCCTGCCAGGGTGCTCCGGAAGTTTCACTATCTGCTCAACCCACGCCAAGTGTACAACCTGGACCGTGGCGGGCCCACGCCAGGGTAAGGAGCTGCTGCAGGGATCCTGTCAGGGAAATTAACCCACAAACACCACAGGTTTATGTCCAAAAAGGAGACAGAGGAGTCCTTTTACTTTATTCCAATAAAGGGAGAGGCCATGGGGCATTCCCCTGGGATCTCTCCAATTTTGGAGGACGCAGCCTCCTTTTTATCCCAATTTCCTGGCCTCATTTCATTTCTCTTTTTCCCCATTGGCTGAGGTACTTGAGAGGTACAGACTCCCTGATATGCCTGATACCAAAGATTCCCCTCTAATGTATAACCCTCCCTTTTAATTTTTAACTCTTATGGAATTTAGGGGGTTCTCTTTCCCTTTGTTTCTTTCATCTTTCAATGTCTAATTTCACTTATCAGCAAACCTAAAGTTTATTTGTAAAAGCAAATATCTTTTTCCATTCATCAATCAGTGGAATTCTTCCCATTGTTTCTTTTATCTCCCAGTGCTAGTTTTATCTACCAGCAGACCCAATATAAATATAAAGTTCATTGTTGAAAAAGTTAATATAAAGCTCCAATGTTAGTTGAATGTTCTATAGTTATGTCAATCCCTCTTAGGTGATTGTTCAATATTCTATACTTGTATAAGATCCCCCTTACTTGTTAGATGTTTGTAGTTATGTGAATCCCCACTGCTCCCACTCTCATCTAAGATGGCAAACCACCCGAGACCATGGAGGAGATTACGTCACCTAATAAACAAATATGAAACTCCCATAAGACTTAGCAGAAAAGGATTACCTAGAGAAAACCCCTAGAACAATGAACCACCATGCAAATAAAGAATTGAAACAACACCTGTAACCAGAGAGAACATAAGACAACATCAAAGACCCTAGTCAGAACCTAGTCATCACCCTAAGAGGAATAGTGGATTTGTCTTTCCAAACAAGCTGTAGGTCTGCTGGTGGATAAAACCAGCACTGGGACATAAAAGAAACAATGGGACGGATTCTGATTGATGAATGGAAAAAGATATTTGCCTTTACAAATAAACTTTAGGTTTGCTGATAAATGAAATAAGACATTGAAAGATGAAAGAAACTATGGGAAAGAAAAAGCCCAAATTCCATAAGAGTTAAAAATTAAAAGGGAGGGTTATACATTAGAGGGGAATTTTTGGTATCAGGAGTTTTGGGAAGTGTGTACCTCTCAAGTACCTCAGCCAATGGGGAAAAAACCCCTAAATTCCATAAGAATTAAAAATTAAAAGGGAGGGTTATATATTGGAGGGAAGTCTCTGGTATCAGGCATATCAGGGAGTCTGTACCTCTCAAGTGCCTCAGCCAATGGGGAAAGAGAGAAGGGAAATGTGGGAAACTGGGATAAAAAGGAGGCTGTGTCCTCCAAAAATCTGAGAGATCGCAGGGAAATTCCCCATGGCCTCTCCCTTTATTCGAATAAAGCCAGAAAGGACTCCTCTGTCTCCTTTTTGGACATAAACCTCTGGTGTTTGTGGATTAATTTTCCTAACAACCCTAACCAAAGCAGGCCAGGAGCAGTATAAAGACTGGGATCTGAAACCAACAGGCATCTACCCAGAAACTCTCGTGAGGGGAGAAGACCCAGCTCCACCAGGCCAGACCCTCCATGCCATGTTGGGAGCAGCAGTGGTGAGTGCACACCCCCATGGCTCCCCTGCCTCGAGTGTTTCCAATAAAGCTGGAATCACTGGAGCTGCTCACGTGCCATTCATAGCAACAGAGACCCTCTGAGAGCATCCACAGTGAGAGCTTTGCTGACACTGCACACACCCAGAGCTTCAAAGACAACTCCTGGGGAAGATGGGCTTTGCCTTGGGAAGCAGAGCCCCATGAGCAGCTGTGCTTGCCCGGGGAAGGCGTGGAGAAAGGAGGAGAGAGGGGCAGGGGGAGGGCCAGGATGAGGAGCACGCAGGGGAGGGAATTACAAAGTGTTTGCCCTTGTGGCGAAAACGGCTGGAGATGATCTCCCACTGCTCCTGTTTTGACAGCCCAAACGCACTTGCTCGCACAATATCTCAGTCTCGTTAAAGGTAATTACAGTTCTTCCTGTGTAATGAGATGGTTTTTAAAGGCCATTCAAAAGAAATTTTCTATAATGAGGTTAAGGGTTTTATGGTGTTATACATCAAGGGAGCTGGTAATTGGTCGGATCCAGGCAGCATCCTGAAGCAGGGAGATAGGAGGTTCTGTGAATAATAGGCTAGCACGGAGTGCAGAGTCTCCAAAATGTTTTGGTTCTGCAGAGGAGGGAGAACAGAAGTGAAAGAAAGAGGAAAGAGAGAAAGGAAAGGGCAGAGAGATGCTTCCAGCTCCTGCAGGACTGCAGTGGCTGCTTCCATCTTGCTCTGGGTGGGTTCTGAGGAGCTCCATGAGAGGAGAAGGTGCAGTGTGTGTGTCTCCTGGCTGGGAATTGCTGCCCTGCTGGCTGGCACTGGGTGGCAGTGGGACGGGGCAGGGCTGTGAGATCTGGCTGATGCCGACCTGCAGCCACCCCTACCCACTCCATTTGGAGGATGTGACCATGCAGGGATGTCCCTGCTGCACACAGAACATGGCTGAGGTGGGCACAATACTGTGTGGGTGGGGTGTAGCTCCTGCCTCTTACTTCCCTCCAACAAACCCTGATCCTTCCACAACCTGTGCAGGAAAAATCCCCTGCAGACAGCAGACCTGTCTGCCAGCCCTGAGATCAAAGCCTTTCCCTGCTGGATTGCTCCTCGGTTATTACTGCTGTGGCTGCTGCTTCCGCTCCCTCCTGTCTCCTCTGTTCTTCCAGGGCCTCCCAGCAGCAGGATCATTATTCCAGGGCGTTTAGCAGCAGCTCCCCAGCGTAGCTGCTGAAGGCCTGCAGCATTTCTCCATATTTAGAAGAAGCTGATGGTGGCTCAGACACCGCTGTGGGTGAACAACAGGGAGCTGAGCTGGAAGAGTGGCTATTTTGGTGCCACCCCCAGCCCAAGAGCCCCAGGCAACAGCAACTCCATAGCAAAGCTTCTTCCCTTGGGATCTTCAGGCCACTTGAACTCACTGGAGTGGCATCAGAGAGACAAGTACCTGAACTCTGGGCAGCTTGAGTGCTCCTCTGATTGAAAAATCGGCCTGCAGACGTGCAGAGGTTCACCCAGCACTCGTGCTGGTGACACTGGAGTGGTTGCACACGTGTGCTGGAGATGGCAGAGCAGGATGCTCTTTGCATCACTGCCACCTTCCCTGGGAGGACTGCTGCTGAGGGGATCATGACTGAACCCCAGCTTCCCCTGAAACCTAAATGTGCTGTTCCTGCATAGCTGAACCTCCAGTGAACTTCAAAAGGGATTTGAGTAGGGCTTTGTTTTTGTTTTCCCAAGGGTTACCTGCTTGTACACCCACTGCAGAGTCCATAACTTGCCCACAGCCAGGCTGAAGCCCAGGACTGTGACCTCATGTCACAGTGGGGCAGTGAACCTGACTTCCCAAGGCATGGACTGACTCCAGGACATGTGGTGCTGCAGCTGAAGCCCTCTGAAAACCTGTCACAGCTGGAGGTGGGCATTTGTGGGCAAATCCTGCAACATTCTGAGCAGATGCAACTTGCAGTGTGCCCTGTGCTCTGGGACTCAGAGCCCTAATTTGGCTCTGTGGCTTTATTCCAGTCTGAACTTCCCAGTGCTTTTTGCCCCCACCTACTACTGTAAATGGCACAAAAACTGCTGGACCCTTAGGAAACAGTTTTTAATGGCTGGAACTCCCACCTCCTGCTTGGCTGAGGCCACTGACAGAGGTTGGAGCAGGAGAACCTCTGGTGGCCTCACCAGCAGACACAGTGGAGGGTGTGTAAGGAATCTCACATTCCATTTCCAAAGTGAAAGTCCCATGTTTGAGCACCCACAAACTCCATCTGGGAAACAAGAGCAGGAAACACCTCCCAAGCCCTTGGTTTCAAACCACACTAAAAGAGCATTTTGCAGATGCCACCAGTTGTGGGTAACATTCACTACTTATCTTACTCTGCCTGAGGAGTTGCATTTAATATCCTGCCTATTTATGTTTTTTAAAGACCAATTAAATGTTAAAAGCATTTATCAAGGTTTAATGCTGCAGTGAGTCCAGCAGCACGGATGCCAGTGATGCCAGTGCTTGTGGTTTCTGTGGGGAGCTGCAAGTGCAGTCATGGAGCTGTTCTGCTCCATGGCAGGGACACTTGTGTCCCAGGAGGGGACACTGGAGTGCTCCAGGTCTCTGCACACAGAGCTGGAAAAGTCCAGGAAGTGCCCATTCTCAGAATGCATCCCCACCCAGGCTCTAAAGCTCCTTGTCATGTACCTAAACCTTCCTCCACTCTGCTCTGGAAACCTGAAATCACAGTGGCTGATTGGGAATTTGTCAGCTCACTGTGTTTTCAGCAGTAAATACCAGTTTGTTGAAATTCAAAGCCTCTCAAAAAAGGATCAATTGTGACAAATTATCTGCTTCACAAAAATCCTGGAAAAAGGCTCAAAAAGTCAAAATGTCCCATTTTTGACACATTTGAAATAAGAAAGAATCAATTTTTAGGTTAATAAATCTCAGATAATTTATAGTTTGCAAAAAAGAACTAGAAACGAAAAGCAACTATCAAAATGTTTTGAAAGCATATTTAAAAACCCTTATTCAGTGGAATCAAAAGGAGGGCTTTCAAGATTTTTTTATTCTTTTATTGATATTGGAATTTTTCATCTCTGATGCTGGTGGGAACTCACTTCTTTTCTATCTCAGGAGCTGCAGGGGTGGGGAGATGCTTCCTGAGCTGCTTCTGGCCTCGCTCACATGGCCTCAGTAGGATTTTGGCTGTTACTGCCTTTACCAGATGCTGGAGGCTCCAGATGAGCTCCTCTGCAGACATCCAGCCCTGTCCCACTCAGAGAGCCAGCCCTGGTGGGAGTGAGGGAGAGCCACCAGGTCAGCTGTCACTGTCACCACGTGCTGATGGCAGGGCAGGGTGCCATGGAGCCCTGGCTGTCCCCCTGCTCCCCTCAGCAGGCAGAGGGACAGGCACAGAGCCTCTGGAAGCAGAGCAGGTGATGGTGCTGAGTAGGGAGCAGATAAGGGGAATGCTTTCCTTGCCCTCTCCCTCTCCCTCAGCCTGTTTGTCCCCCTGGATCTGCAGCATCAGACCCCAGGTTGGACAGCAAGACCAACTCTTGGGCAGCATAAAACCTGCAGGTCTAGGAAAATGCTGTCCTGGTCACCACTCCTGCGTCTGTGCTGGGTTGTAAGATATGGTTTGGGGGTGTGTATTCTATTTCCCATCTGTTAGGGCAGTTCTCGTCTGTTAACTGGGCAGTTTTCTTTAACTCTTCCACAACCAATCTTCCCTCCAGGAGATCTCTTCTGTTAATGGGCCATTAGTTATTAATTATCTTGTGTCCATGGTCAGTGAGTGTCCCTGCATGGCTGATCAAATTCCACCATCCCATGGGGAGATGCTCTGCCCAGGGGAGGAGCCAAGCATTCCTACCTGGATCCAAT
>JAXCLO010000013.1:21039088-21051627 GCA_035583995.1 Arremon aurantiirostris
CACGGGGCCGCCCCGGGCCCGCAGGCGCTGCAGGAGCAGCGGCAGCAGCCGCCCTTCGCCGTGCCCAGGCCGCCGCACCCGCCCATGCACATGCCAAAGATGATGTCTGAGAACCAATTCCCCGCAGAGCACAGGTAAGGCAGCCCTCGGCGGCCACAGGGGTGCTCGGGGGATTTGTGGGCACTCCTGGGGTGGGTGAGTGGTCCCAAAGTGTGGGGAGAAAGGCACAAGCATTTCACTTTGTCCCCGTGCTGCGGCTGCAGTTGGTGGGACAAATGTTGTTGGCTGTGGTCCCATGTGGCAAAACTTGCCACTTCCTACCAGGATCTTGTGGCTCTTTCTCCTGCTCTTCCAGTCCCTGAGCATTGGGCAGAGCCTTTGCCTCCCTCTTGGGAAGGGCAGGGGAGGCAGAGTCTGACTCCTGCACCCACCCCAGTTCCAGCAGGTGCTGGTCCTGACTCAGGGCTCTGCTCTGCTCATTCCCACCCACTGCAGCTCTGCCTCCCGAGCCCCCATGGGCTGTGGAGCTGTGCCCATCTCTGTCCTGCCCGTGTACACCCTGGGCTGGGGGTGGCCCAGAGCTCCCCATGGCATCCACCATGATTTTGTGGGCTGTGGTGCGAGACCCCTGTTCCCTCCTTCTCTCCAGGCTGTGGCTTCACTCCCCATCACTCCCACATCCCTGGAGGCTCTGCCAGTGCCTTCCCTCACCCTGGGTTTGCTCCTATGGGATGGGACAAGATGTGGCAGCCTGGCAAAGGCCGTGCAGTGGGGCCAGGGAAGCCCTTGGAATGGGAATGTGCCCATCCAAGCAGGCAAGCATCCCTGCCCAGCAGAGCTCCGTGTGACCTTCAGGCTGTGCAGGGGGCTGGCTGCGACCCCCTGGGAAGCACGGTGCCAGCACGGGGCTTGGGTTTCATTCAGGAAGGGCAGAGGGACACGGCTCGGAAATGGAGTAATCCCAGCCCGGCAGCTGGGAGGGCTCGGGTTACAAAGGCAAATGGCGCAGGGCCGGCGGAGAGGAGCCGCACGGAGATCCAAGATCACCTTTCAAGGTGCCGGAGGAGGACGAGGGGATGTGGCAGCACCCCCTCGGCATGGTCCCTCACCCTTTGCCACCTCTCAGAGCCGTGGTGGCAGCGCCACGGAGCCCAAAATAGTGCTCGCTGCTGCCGGGTTCAAGGTTTAATCCCAGCTGCGCGGGAGGATTAGCAGCGGCTGGGGCTGCGCCGTGGATTTGGCTTTGCGTAAGCGCCCACCCCTGCTCAGCATCCCTGGCCCCTGCCCCCCTCGCTGGGCACTGATTTTACTGCTTCACAGAGATACCAGCACTGGGGGGGTGGTTTCTTGGTCCTTTTCTCATTCCTTTCCAGAAGGCCCGAGTGCTTTACTGTGTTATCCTGCTGTTCCATCTTGGGGTTCTCAGAGCTCAGAAGGGCACGGGGTTCTCAGCACCCCGTGGTGGCTGTGCTTCTGAGGAGCCCCCCCAGCTGTCAGCAGCTCTGGTTTGGGGTGGGAGTTGCCCCCCACTCCTCAGTCATGGCACGTCCTTCCCCCCAGGTTTCAGAGGCAGCTGTCGGAGCCCTGCCACCCCTTCCCACCGCAGGCCGGGGTCCCTGGGGACGGCCGCCCCCTCTACCACCGGCAGCTGTCGGAGCCCCTGGGCCCTGCTGCCCCCCGCCCCCCTCAGGGATTCAAGCAGGAGTACCACGACCCTCTCTACGAGCACGGCGGCCCTGGCCTGCCCGGTCCTCCTGGGCACAGCTTCCAGCCCCCCATGGGCATCAAGCAGGAGCCCCGGGACTACTGCATTGACTCAGGTGGGTGTGGGCCAAGGGGACAGCCAGGGGGGGCTTCCGTGACATCAGAGGTAGGGTTGAGCCTCAGGGAGTGGGCGCTGTGTGACCCTGGAGCTCCTGGGGTGCTGGGATGCTGCTTTGCCTTTCTTTCCTCCTTTCCCAAAGCCAGGGCATACAGCAGGAGTTCACCTGATGCCAGTGGTGTGGTCAGGGCTGTAGCCCCAGGCTGGGGTGCCCCACAGGGCCTGGTGGGTCCCCCCATGGCTCTGGCCTAGGGCCAGCTGTGATTGCTGGCTGCTGGACCCTAGCAGCATCACGGAAAAATCCTCTAATCGCCTTAGGACCTAAAAATACCCCAACCTCGGGATGGAGGGTGGCACAGCCAAGCAAATGGTAGGGGAGGTGCAGCAGTGCCTCCCTTCATTGTAGGGCCTGTGAAAACTCGAGCTGCTCCAGTCTAAATTCCAGTGCCACCCCAAATCGTGCTGGGTTTCTTTTCCCCAATGTTGAGGGTGCATGTAGTGGGGAGGGGGGAAGGTTCCCAGACTTCACTGCAGGACATGTTTGGGGTAAAGAACATGCTGCCAAATCCATGGTGGCACCCACAGGGTTCACAGCCCTAATGTAATTTCATTTTCCCCTCAGAAGTGCCTAACTGCCAGTCCTCGTACCTACGGGGGAATGTCTTCCCCAACAGCCATGACGGTGAGTGACTCCCCCACTGTCCTCTGTTGTGACCCCACCCCTCCCTTGTGGCAGGCAGCACCCCTGGGCACCCAGAAAACACCCATGGAGCACTGTGGGGCCCATGAGAGCCACATGTGCTGGCACCAGCCCCAAAAGCAGCCAGCAGCCCCTGTGAGGGCGCAGCAGCGCCATGGAATCTGGGATAATGCAGAGCTGCCAATAGGGTTTGGGAGCAGTGAGGGGGGCAGCGCTGCACAGCACTCAGCCACTGAAGGAACTGGGAATGGCTCTGCTCCCCGAGCTGTGGATGGGGTCCTGAGCTGGATTCAGCCAAGGCAGGGTTTTCTGGGGTCCAACCAGGGTAGTGGAGGGGCCCTATGCTCACGAAGGGTCTTTTCCCCACAGGATTTTCATATGAAAAGGACACACGATTGTATTTTGATGACACGTGCGTGGTACCCGAGAGGCTGGAGGGTAAGTCTGGCCCCAGAGGAGCCTGCAGGGGAACTGGGCCTCATGGAGGAAGATGTGGGGGCGCTGGGATCTGCAGTGCCTGGCTTGTAAAGCCGAGCAGTGTTGGCACGGTGCTCTGAGAGCTGCTGAGCATCATCCCACGTGGCGGCTTGGCATCACTGCCATGCTCCATCTCTGTCACTGACACCTCCCTGCCTGCAGCACCATCCCCAGCACCTCTCCCACCCCATGGCCTGATGCTGCTCAGGTGTCTCAGCACAGGGATGACCCGTGTTGTTGTACATGACTCCTGCCGGTGGCACAGCCTGGGAGAGGGGCAGAGCCCGGCTGTTTAACCGGGTGTCTCTTTGTGCGAGCAGGTAAAGTGAAGCAGGAGCCCACCCTGTACCGTGAGGGCCCTCCCTACCAGCGGCGTGGCTCCCTGCAGCTCTGGCAGTTCCTGGTCACCCTCCTGGACGACCCTGCCAACGCCCACTTCATCGCCTGGACCGGCCGGGGCATGGAGTTCAAGCTGATCGAGCCTGAGGAGGTAGGAGAGTCCTGCCCTGGAGCTGGGGAGTGCCTGTGGGTCCTTCCTTTAGTACCTTCCACTGCCTCTTGGTGTGACACGTGCTGGCTCCCAAAGCTGGCAGTGCTCACCAGCCGTGGTGCTGTTGCCTCTGTGCTGTGCCTTGCTGAGTTCTGCTGCTCTGCCCTCCTTCCCAAGCTGCTCCCATCCTTTGCCCTGGGTTTCCAGGAGCAGCTCCGTGCTGGAAGCACACGGCTCCACGGGAGGGTGACACAGAGGAAGGAGCGGTGTGGGGAGTAATTGAGAGCAGCTGTAGGCAGTCCCGAGCTGCGCATTGTGGGTAATTACCCATAATGTCTCTTGCGCCATGCATGGAAATTGTGGTATTTTGAAGCAGCTTTTTTGGCAGGCTCTGCCTAATGAAATGACTTTTGATTTGGCCCCTGATCTGGCGGTGGCTGTGTGGTCACAGCCTGAGCATTTATCATGGCAGGCAAGGAACCACTCCCAGACCACAGTGACACCTTCGCTCCAGCTGCCCCAGCCCCCTCAAACCAGCCTTTAGCCACATTTCGGTTGTGATTCCCTCTGAGGATCCCTGTCCCAGCCCTGGCTGGAGCCCTGATGGCTGCCCCCTCTCTCCCTGTAGGTAGCACGGCGCTGGGGCATCCAGAAGAACCGACCAGCCATGAACTACGACAAGCTCAGCCGCTCCCTGCGTTACTACTACGAGAAGGGCATCATGCAGAAGGTGAGGCCACAGCAGGGTGTGACCGTCCCCTGCTGTCCCAGGGTGCAGCAGGACAGGGATTAGGTCTGATGTGAGGTGTGTGCTGCTCCCCTAGGGCAGGGAAATGTTCAGGGCACCCCTCACCCCCTTGTCCTCCCTGCAGGTTGCCGGCGAGCGGTACGTCTATAAATTCGTCTGTGACCCCGACGCCCTCTTCTCCATGGCCTATCCCGACAACCAGCGCCCTTTCCTGAAGACAGAGCCGGACTGCCCAGTGCCAGAGGAGGAGACGGTGCCCCTGACACACTTTGAGGACAGCCCTGCCTTCCTCCTGGAGATGGATCCCTGCGGCAGCCTTCCCTACGCGGAGGGCTTCGCCTACTGACTCGGCCGGCTGGCAGAGCCATTGGCACTAGCGCATGCACCTGGGGCAAACGCGGTTTTCTAAAGAATATTTTTGGCTGTCCATAAGAGGGGGGGAAAAAAAAAAAAACAAACCACAAAACCAAACCCCAACGACAAAACAGCATGGGTGCACACGCAAATTTGAGGAATTTAAAACGCCCCACGTGTGTCGCCGCCGAATTCCCACCCTTCCTTTCCAAGGGCTAGTGCACAGGACTGCCCGTGGCTGGCACCTCCTGCCGTGCATCAGTGCGATGTCTTGGGGCGCCGGGAGCCTGAAGGCGCGGTCTCTTGCCCAGGCCCTGGCTCTGGCCGTGCCCCAGGGCTGGGCTGCGTGGCTGCCGAGCCAATTGTCACGACAATCTGCTTTGCATCGAGCACAATCCGCGTAGCTGCCTTGTGTGGTGGAAAGGGCTTTGATTTGCACAGAGAGAGAGGAGGGATGCGGGGGGGCCGCCCGGGCCAGCACCCCGGGGCTGATGTGCGCAGCATCCTACCCCAACCCCGAGGAGCCTTCTGCCTTCTTCCTGAGCCCCCTCCCCATATAACCTCCTGTTGTTCCCATAGAACCTCCTGCATCCTCTCCGTGCCCTCCATCCTCCCCAGCTCTGGCTATGGGCCATGGGTTGCATTTTGGGGGAGGAGACCCTGACACTAACTTCCTCTTCGGTTGTTTTGTTTTTTTTTTTTTTGTTTTTGGGATGTTTTAGGAAAATACTAAAGGTTTCTAAACTGATTTTTGTAGATTTTTTGTATTTTAAGGCAAAGCTATTTTTTGCAGCTCGGCTGCTGTCCCTGGAGCCCCTGGGGACACCCCAGTGGCTTTCCTGGTGGCAGGGGGAGCCCTCGATGCCCGTGGCTTCCTGGGATGGCTGCCGAAGGATCTGGTCCACTCCATTTCACTGCTCCAGTCCTCTTTCCCAGGGGAGCCAGGCCTGAATCCCAGTACTGGCCCAGCTACACTCCCCCTGCTCGGCATGGCCTCGGAGCTGGGCTGCAAGGCTGAGGTGGGCAGGGATGGGGGGTCCCCTACCCCCCTTCCTCAATACCCCACCTCTCTCCAGCTCCCCCCACCCCTCGCTGCACCTCTTAACACTCCTCCACCACTCATATATCCATACCTGCCTCCCCTGCACCAGGCTACATGTTTTGTTGTAAATGCTGTATAGGAATTTTTTCTCTCCTTTAGTTAGCTTTGGTTGGAATTTTTGTTTGGTTTTGGTTTTTTTTTTTTTTTTTGGTTTTTTTTTTGTCTGATTTTTTTTTTTTTTTTTTTTTTGGGAAGTATGAAGATTAACTCTACAATGACTTGGTTGCTCTCCCCATGGTGGCTGCAGTGGCCTGTACCCATGGGGAGCATTTGGTTTGGGGAACCCCACCTTGAGGGACAGGTTTTTTTAGCCATTTGCTCGGTGTGGCAGGTCTGCAGTGCAGAAGGAGTTAATCTGAGGACTGATTTGAAATATCTTTATTCAAGCAGGGCTATGTATCTCCTGCAAAGCTGCATTACATTCTGTACTGTGTACAATAAAGGATCTTGCTTCCTGTTCCTCCCTGACTGCCTGGGCTCCTGCTTTGCCTGTGTCTGGGATGCTGCCTGGGCTGGAGGAGCCCTGGATGTGCTTGTGGGGTCTGCAGTGGTCCAGGCTCCAGCCCAGCACTTGGGGCCTGCAGCGTGGTGTGTCTGGAGCTGGGACCAAGACACCAGGGCTGCTCTCTCCCCAGCCCCCCTGCCCTCTCCCCAGTTATGGATTTGTTGTTCCTGGGTGTGGATGGTGCCGTGGCTTTCACAGCCACATCCCATGAGGGGATCCATTTGGAATGGGGGTGGCTTCTGCCCAGTCGGTGCAATTTAATATTTCCTCTTGCCAGGGATTCTCTGGGAGTCCTCCACTCGCCTGGAAACCCGAGTACCTGTCATGAAGCAGGGCTAAAGCTGGTGGGGACCTGTCAGGACAGCGCCTCCACAAGCTACTGGCAGTGGTCCCCCATTGTCCCCATTGCTAGGCTGGGAAAAATTCAGGGTTTGCAAAAAGATGAAGGAGGTGGGTGGAGGGCAGGGGCTGTTCTGTGAGTACTTGATTCAGCTGGAGAGTCTGTGTTTCTCCTGATGGGCTGCAGAAAAACCCCCCAGAACTCCCAGTGCCATTGGCCTCAATTCTAGCTGGGCTGAGCCAGGGTGTCCAGGGGCTCCCAGCCCATGCTCCGTGTACACGGGGCTGGTGTGATGCTGCTGGAGCTGCCCTGACACGTTTCCTCTTCCAGCTTATTTTCAGAGCCCAGCCAAACCCCCTCCCTGGATGTGGCAGTGGAGAGATGAAAGGTCCGTGTGTGCCATGATGGTTTTTACACCCCACCCCAGGTCCCCTGCATCCCCTGCTGGCTGCCAGCCACCTTTCTAATGGCTCCTTAAGCTGCTCTTCCATCATGCCTCAAGTATTAAGCTGCACTGGGGAAGCGTGGCTGTCTCCCAGCCCAGGCAGGGCAAAACAGGCTCTAAAACATCCAGCAAAACCAATTCCTCTGGCATGGAGCCTTCAAGGAGCTAAATCAGTTGTTTAGCCTCAAGAGACATCTTACACTCCCAACCCATCCCATCTTTATTTTCCACAAAGTTCTGTCCTCTGCCCAAGGGTGCAAAGCCAGGTGATCTGAGCTCCAGACAGTGCCTGGTAATCCCAGCCCAGTGGGGATTTCAGCAGGCTGAGTGCTGGGGCTCAGGATGGGGCCAGGGGAACTGGGGGCACCGGCAGCGCGGCCGGCGGGCAGATGGCCCGGGGCAGAGAGCTGGGGCCAGTTATGGAGGGTGAGGATGAGGATGAAGCAAAGCCTTCCAAAGCCTTCATCAAGCGTCTTGGCACAGCACAACCCTGACCCTGGCCCTGCAAATCTTGCTGGGACCCCAAGGGTGTCTCTCATGCTGCTCTAACAGCAGGGAGAGGTTGGCAAGAGGGGTTTTTCTGTTCCAGTTTGTCAGTGTGACACAAAAGGGTTCAGGCCACAAAGGGTTTGATACCTCACTGGCTTTTATTACCTAGGACACCAAGAATTTGATCCTGCTGTGTGTCACCCCTCCCTGTCCTCACGCTCCATGCAGAGGGGATGGAGCTGCCCTGGGTGCCTGGTCCCACTCATCCCCACCCTGAGGCCGAGGGACAAGCCAGAGCTGCTCAGTGTCCTGCCTGCAGCCTCCCAGGGATGGGGGCAGGAGCTCCCAGCAGAGCAGGGGCTGGACCAGCATTTGCCAGGAGCTGGGGAGATGGAGGGGATGCAGGTGGGGAAGGCTGTGTGCTCCCTTCTCACCTCCTGCCCCATCAGATGCTGCTTCCAGGCACAGGGACATGCTCCAACATGCCATGGGATGGGAGCACTGCTGCAGCTGCCACCACTGCCCCCAGCACCAGGAATGGCTCAGGCTATCACTGCTCCATCCCCAGGACTCACCACCTTGGTCCCCTCCTCCCATATTCCCATTTGCCTCCTGCCTTCCTCCCACTCCTCCCAGCCACAGGGAGGATGAGGAGGAGCAAGCAGAGAGGATGGTGAACAATGAAGGACCATTTTGGGGAGGATTCATCTATCCAGGCTAGGAAAAACCTTGGTGTTGGTGTCCAATCCCCCAGCTCACAGCTGCCACCTCTGTGTGGTCGTTGTGGTAAAGAGCCCATCAACAATCTGTGACACTGGGTAAGCAAACAATAAAATGACAGCTGGTATTGAATGGTTAAAGAAAAACAAAAAAAAAAAAAAAGGAAAAAATTAAAAATGGAAACCAAACAAAAAATGTGTTTTTTCCTATTTTCTTCTTTTCATGGTCTCTCTAATGTGCCCCAAGTTCCCCCCTCCCTGGAATGAGAGTTTGGAGTTAGCAGATGGTCCAAGAGGCACAGGTTAAAAATCATTTGGAAAAGAGGAGCCTGTAAAAGGGAGAGGATCATTACAAACCTTTACACATCCATAATTCATGGAGCACATTTCTGCTCTCCCTGTCTTGGAAGCATATAGCAGGACTGGAAAATGTTCAAAAAGCAACAGAGACAGCCAAGGGTCTGCTCTGGCTCTTCCATGGGAGTGTATAAATAGTCTGGCACTTCCGACTGGGGCAGGATTTGTGGCTCAGGGGCTTCATATTTAATAGCCCATGACAGAGTTTTCCATTGCTGCCTGCGAGAGCATTTTGGGGAAGAATTACTGCCCACGCAGCTCGTTCTCCTGGCAGGGCTGACAGGGCCAGAACTGAGGCTGGAGGTGCTGCAGGGCCCACCAGGGGCAGGGAGGCACAGCTGCCCCCTGGCCCATGTCCCTGTGCCCATGGTGGTGACCTTGTGCTGTGCTGGGCAGCTGGCTCTGCCAGGGAGGCAGGTCACATCACATCTCCTCTCCTGCCCAGCTCCTCAGACACTCCATGTGCTCAATAAGTGGGTGATTCGGCTCTTGATTTGGCTCCTAAACACCTGGAGCAACACCAGCGGCTCCATGTGTGGTGCCAACTTCAATATGAGTCAACCCCAGAGGGGAAAAAAAACCCAAAAACAAGCACACCAAAACAAAGCAAAACAACCACCAAAAAGATCAGGCAAGCAAGATCTGGGCTGGTGAGTCAGAAATAGTGAGGAACTTCCACCTGGGGGTGTGCAGGACACCCAGCTCCTTTCACACTGGTCTGGCACCACCTCGTGGGTGTCCAGCTGCTGCTCCTGGCCACCACGGGGTTTGGTGGCAGCACATCTGCAGAGGTTTTGGTGTCCAAATGCGGTTCATGCTCTGTGGTAGGGAGGGCTCAGCCACAGCTTATTTTCCAAGGGTCCTCTCTGCTTTGTGCTGGCTTTCCTGGGAGATGTGGGTCTGTGTTGGTGACTCCAAGCCTCTCACTCCTGGCAGGCTGCAGGAACTGGGAGACCACTGAGCCCACCCTGTCACAGACATCTTTCATGAAAAATCTTTTCCTTAGATTTTTCCTCCTGAGGAGCCTGAGGAAAAAAATGTAGACAATGATTATCTGCTGCTGTGGAATGCAACGGGTGCATCTGTGATTAGCCCATGTTGGTTGTTTGTAATTAATGGCCAATCACAGCACAGCTGGCTCGGACAGAGAGCTGAGCCACAAACCTTTGTTATCATTCTTTGCTATTCTATTCTTAGCCAGCCTTCTGATGAAATCCTTTCCTCTATTCTTTTAGTATAGCTTTAATGTAATATATATGATAAAATAATAAATCAAGCCTTCTGAAACATGGAGCCAGATCCTCATCTCTTCCCTCATCCAAGAACCCCTGTGAACACGGTCACACAGCTCCTCCTGAGCTCCACTGAGCAGGGAGCTGGGGCTCCACCAACACCCCAGAACCTCAGAGCCCTCCAACGCTGAGCTCCCAGCCTCTCACAAGGCACTAACACTGCAATAAGCCTTTAAGTAGCTCCTGAAACCATGAGCCAATTGCTGAATTAAAGGCTCTCAGAACTGCAGGAGAGGCTCCTATTATCATCCTCTTATCATTAACTGTGGCAGTAACTGTCTGTTATTCCTGTGTTCTGTAGGTGCCCATGGGCTACTCCCAGCCATGGGTCACCTACACAGGATTTTCTGTCTGGAGAGCCTGAGGAACCTGCAATCCTGAGGCAGGCATCCCACCTAAAGGGAGGTGTCCCAGCCCATGTCAGGAGGGTGGAATTAGATGGCCTTTAAGGTCTCTTCCAGCCCAAATCATTACAGCTTTCTATGATTTCTTGGCCACCTTTTAGAGAGGCAATCAGCAGGACCCCAGGGGCTCAGATTTTGGAAGGAGGGTGCAGGAGATCCCCCCCACCCTGCATTGAAGGGCTGGGTGCTCACCTGGCTGGTGCCTCCCTCTGGCCAGGAGGGTCCTGGGCAGGGTCAGCCCGGCTAAGACAGAGCAAAAGGTGCAAGGTGAGGTTTAATTACAGGTGGGAGTGGAGCCAAGGTGAGGGGCAGAGCTGGGACCTTGTCTGCAGCACAAGGAATCAGCCTCAGCCTCTTATTCAGAAGGCTTTTTAGTTTAATATAAATAAAACCACCCTGGACAGAACAGGCAGCAGATGAGGTGAGAAACCTGAGCTCCCACAGCACTGGGTCAGCACAGCTGCACCCCTGCACTCCAAGCAGACCATCCATTGTCCTGCCATAAATTGTACTGGGATTCCTGGAGGGATCTGATAACAAACCAAATGGCACAGCCAGGCCAGCCCTGTGCCAGTCCTGGGCCTGGCACCCTCCAGTGCTGCTCCCTGCAAGGATGAAAGAGCATCTGCCAAGGGTGACATGAACCCAGGCTTGCAGGGATCTCTTTAAAAAAAATCATCTCTTGGTTTCTTGGCCACCTTGGACCCAGGAGAGGGCAGCAGCAGCCCAGGCTGCAGCCTCAGCTACCCTTTCCAAAGTTCCTCTTCATGCTCAGAGACAGCAGAGAAAGAAAAGCAGTGTATGGAGGGAGCAGTGAAGAGCAAAAGCCCGGTGGGTGGGCTAGTGGTGCTCTCCTGGGCTTTAAATTTTTTGCTTTCAAGATGGAAGTGGAAGGAAAACAATATTTCTGTGAAAACAAATTAGAGTGCCAGGGCTTTCCATGGCAGTCTCTCATTCTTTTGGGGTCAGTGATCCCTGTGGATGCTTGTCATGGCACCAAAAAGTGAGGTGGTGAAACTGGGGATGTTCCCAAAAGAGGTGGGAGGAAAATATGTGCAGTGTGTGCTCACTGTGCTGCTGCAGAGATGCTGAAAGCCCATGAGATCCCCACTGTGGAGCTCTTATGGCTTCACTCAGAGCCCTCCAGGGGGATAAAATGAGATTGCCAGCGCTGCACAGGCATGCTGGCTGCCTTGGTTGCGCCTGAAGGAACAGGAAAGGGAAGGCTGGAAATAGGGAAATTTTCCACTCCTCCACCCTGGCACCCCACACAAGGCTCCCCCCAGCTCAGTGCACTGCTGAGCACTGTGAAACTCAGGCTCCCACTCCCAAGGCAGCATCAGAGGTGTGGGTCAGCATCTCCAGGGGCAGCTGGGGCACTTCCACCCATTTCCATCCTGCTTCCCAGGATGAGCTCACCGGGCTGACTCACAGGGCAGGTGAGGGGGAGGAGACACCCTCAGCCCCAATTCCTGCCCTGCATTCCCAGCCACCTGCTCTGACAACAGCCAACCTGGTGTGCAGCCAGCCTGGGTTTGCTCAGGCATTTCCATTTCTGCCTGCCCCGAGACACGGGGGGCAGCAGTGCCCCACTCCTGGCTCAGAGCACACAGCTAAACCCTCAGCCCTCTGGCCTCTGTTCCCTCATGGGGTTTTTTGTGTTTGGTTTGGTTTTGGGGTGTTTGTTTTTTTTGTGTTTTATTGTGAGGTATTTTTGTTTTGGTTTGTTTTGGTTTTTTTTTAGTTTACACCCTCTGAAATCACAGAAGTGCAAAATTATTGCTTACCAAAGCTGTTCTCCTGAAATGAGTCATGAAACAAGGAGTTTTGTCACTCTGCCAGATACAGCCTGGCTGCTTTTCTAAACTGAATGGCACCAGGGAACAGCTTGCTCCTCCCTTTGGGTTTCAACCCACCTGTACTGCTGTTACCAGCCTCCCTCCAGAGCCTGCAGAGAGAATTATTCCCACCTGCATTATTCTCCTGCATTTTCCCCACCTGCATTATTTTCCTGCATTATTCCTACCTCTTCAGACCACCAGCCCTTTGTACCCCATTTTTGGGTGAAGCTCTGCGTGGTGTGGTAACATTTTGGTCATGCCATGCTTTGTACCAAGCCAGCAGCTTGTCTGGGGAGCTACCACTGTGTGCACAACTCCTGCAAAATAAATCTCTTATTCAGATCAGCCAGTCAGGGTAGCCTTGTCCATCTATCCATCATCCATCCATCCCTCATCCATCATCCATCCATCATCCATCCATCCATCCATCCATCCATCCATCCATCCATCCATC
>JAXCLO010000013.1:21061168-21078255 GCA_035583995.1 Arremon aurantiirostris
CCCCGATTCCCAGAGCTCTTAATAAAAAGCACCGCATATAATCGCTCCGTGATTATGTGTTTTTGAACGCTAACATTGTTAAATCCACTTAATTGGTGCATTTAACTCTTTGTGTTCCTTAATAGATCCTCTGATATCACTTGTTTACTGAAATAAAAAACCCCATAGCCTCAAGTATTAATTTCAAAACAGCATCTGAATTGAGACAGGTCTTGCCAGTCTCCCATTTACCCCATGAGGCTCGAGGCAAGCTGGACTTGATGAGCTGAGAACCCATCCAAGTCGAAGTCTGCACACAGCCAGGGTATTTCCAGAAATCCAAAATCTCCTTTTCTACAAGCTCCTTTAGGACAGCAAATCTGCATCCCCTGCTATGGACTATAGAGCTTTTAGTGCCTCTGCTGCAGACTGGAAGGGTTCCTCTCACTGCTGCTCAAAGGTGATTAGTGCAGCTCCCCATGTGCTCTGTACCTGCTCTAAATTTCCACAGCCAGATCTACCAAGAGTCTAAGGAAGGAAATCCCAGCTGTAAGTGATGCCAGCAAAACCCCTAATGCCAATATGTCAGGAAATTTTAAAAAATTAAATGTTCCTCTGGCAATTTGGTTTTATCTGGGGAATTGCTGCAAGCTTTACACACAAAAAAGTGACCCAACTTCATGGCACCATGGCAACTTCATCAGTGCAACCCACCCCCAGTCCCTGCAGCCCTGTCCAAGGCAGCACACAGCTCTGGTGTGCAGTGGAGGCTCTCTCCTTCTCAGCGAGTGTTTCTGTTGAAGGATTGGGGATGGAGGTTGCCCTTGAAGGACTTTGACCCACAAGAATAGTTTTGCTAATGAAAATGTACTTGCAGACCAAGCTGGCACAGCACTCTGCACTGGGGGTGCAGCACTTAAAGCTGGGCACCTTCATGCCAGGGCATCAGCCAAGGTGCAAAGGGCTGGGGCAGAAAAAGCAGGAATGTGCAAGGATCCAACTCCCACACATCCTCTGCTGGGGCTTCTGCTGCTCAGGGCACAGCACTACTCACTGTGAGTAGAGACAGTACCCAAAATAAAGGTTTTGCTTTACTCTCAAAACTCCTGGAGGAAGAGTAAAGCCCCTCTAAATATTTGGGAGCGAAATCAGGGGGAAAAAAATTACCAAATCCCCCCCTATAGTGCCACATATTCTTAATCCATTTTTTTATCTCCCACACTTTTGGGAGCAGGGAGTCTCCAGAAGGCTTTGGCAGAGAAGAGACTGCTGACATCAGGAGGGCCCTGCACCTCTTGGTGGGAACAGCATGTTTCTGACATGGCAACAACATGGGTTAAATTCCAGACAAGTCATAGCTTTAACATGTTAACATGCTCTACCAGGGGAAAAGCTGAGGTATTTTTAGCATGGCCAGAGTGTTTGTCTCTGCACTGTTCTGGCCTTTTTTGGAATTGTTAACTCTGCTCTGGAAACAAATACAATAGCCTTTGCAGTAGTGAAATACCACTTATTTTCTTTTATTGTTTGCCACAAAGAAGACTACTGAGTTGTACTTGAAAGAGATTAAAGGAGAAACATACATCAGCTACTTTCAGCACAGCTCACTGCTTTCACAATGCCAGCCAGACCACTTGCTGCTTCCCTATTTCTGCCCACATCCCCCAGCCTTTCCCACTTCCATGCTTAGCTCTGACAGAATCTCAGTGGAGAATGCATTTTTCTTCATGATGAATCATTTTTCTTCATGGTTCCATCCTGAGTTGCTGCCTGAAGGCATTGCCCCTTGCTCTCCTGTTTGACTGGGGTGAGTGCAGTAAGAGGGGTCACCAAGACACACATTGCTCTGTCACCCTGCCCCTCACACCAACCTCCAAAACATGGCAGGGACAAGCATCTGCTGACAGATTACTTGGTTTTATCTCATTAAAAACCCACCATGCAGTGCTGGGCAGAGCCCACCAATTGAATCAGGGATAAAGGAGGAGACGGAGTTGAAGGACAAACGAAACAACACCAACACAAGGCAAGTCTGAGGGCTGAAAGGGAAATCATGTGGAGGGACTCTCTCCCTCTCCTATTTCCTTATCCCATTTGAAACAACATTCCCTTGCTCCTCCCCTCCGCCTGGGGCTGGCAGAAGCATGCAGCACAGCCACGAGGAGCAGCCACCTGACAGCCCCAGCCACACCTGGGCCACACATGCAGGACACCCAGGGAAACAAGAGTCTTGGAAGGATTCATGGTGAGAGAGGCTCCTGTGGCTGCAAATAGGAGACTGTGGTTGATCATCTGCTCCCACTTGATGGGAGAGGAGAACAAGGTTTTTTTATTGCCCCAGTTCTTCTCTTCCTCCTCTTCAGAGATTGCCATTACCAGTCTGGAATTACTTCTCCAGTTACTTCTCGCTGCTTCTGGAGTGGGAGAGAAGATGGGGCAAGGGGGCTGTGTTTGGAATCCCAGACTCATCTCTCAGGCAGCAGGACGAAGAAGATGGCCTTGAGGAAGTGCCCAAAACTGCAAAGAGCAGCCACAAGCCAGTGGGAGCGAAGGCTGGGGTCAGTGTTCACCACACACTTTGTGATGTCTGCCTGAAGAGGAGGGAACAGAGATTGTCAGAGACATCCTGAGACACCCCCTGGCATTTGCACCCTAAGGAGCGGCTCAGTGTCACAGCATAAAAGACTAAAGCTTGAATCAGTTATTAAATCAGTAGTTTGGTCTAGTACGTAGACAGGAGTTGATAAACACTTGTTATGTGCTATATAGGCCCAAAAAATATTTTGGCAAGACACTGTGGAGGTATTAGAGTACTCCCAGCATAACTTCCATAGGTTATTGTTCAACTGCTTCAACACCTCCTATGAGAGGTGGATTACATCTGTGACTATCCCCAGCCAAATAGATTGAGCTACTGCACCAAAATCTCTTGTGCTGACTCCTGAGAACTTGCATTTACTTTCCTCAGCCTTTTCAGCCTCTTTGTTTGACATTTAGTGCCAGGTCAGCCCCTTCTGCAGGCTGTGCCAGCCCCACAGCCCATGGCACCAGCCCTGCTGCAGCACCAGGTGCTGGCTCTGACACTTCCACACACTCAAAGTTGTTAAATCAGGCTCAAGAGCCCTGAAAAATGCACTTTCCTAATTCCCCACCAGTGTCCCCCTCTTCAGCCACCCCTGGGGACAGAAATGCTACAGGAAGATTATCCAGCACTGCCCATTTCGGATAGCTAAATGCAACTGTCCCTGTTCAAAAGGTCTAGGAGCCTCAGCAGTATCAGCATTCCCATCCTTTTCTGTAAAGCCAGATGCTTCCCAGAGGTTGTCCTGGTTAATATCAGCTCAAGTTGCTTGTACATTTTCTCTTGCCTTAATGCTTTATTTGGAAGGCATTCAAGCAAGCCACCCCCCAATTTAAACCTAAAGCAATGCAAGCTTTGTAACTTTGTTTGTGAAAATGCTTATGCCAGCAGAGATGCCTCCCAGATGTGCGGGCCAGATTTAAAGATCACTTGGGCAGCCAGTTTCAAGTATTAATGAGAAGTTGGCCTGTAACGATTAAAAAATTAAAAAAAAAAAAAAAGGAAAAGAACCCCATCAAATTGATAGAAATAGGCTCTCAGCTGGCACGGGAAGGAGAAAATGGAAAATATCGAGAAGGTGAAGTGAACAGGACAGAGGTAGAGAGAAAAATGCATTTTCTGGTGCAGGAATCAAAATTAAAGGCTTTGCCCATGATATAACTGAGTTCTGGTAAACTCCAGCCCAGCACAAGATGTGGACTGGGGCTGTGTGACGGGGGGGCAGTGTTAGCACATCAGCCCCATGTAGTTTGCAGAAATAGATTTTGGGAACAATAATCACATCACAAAAATGGCAAACACTCACAGCCCCAAAAGTTTTTTCTTTACAAGCTTAGCTCAGTAATCTTCCATATTTTCCTTCTGACATAAATCTCTCATTGACCAAGCACAGATGAGTGAGACTCTCAACCCTGAGGTGTTCCTCACCAAAACAGGACATGAGAGATGATGAACTCCAATAATCTTCTCTATTCTTTCTGCTTGTGCTCAAGGCATACATGAGCCAACCTTGGTCATCATCATCAGAAAGGAAAAAGGGGCTGAAGGGACAAATCCCAGAGTCTGGTTAGTGGGTAGAGCCACAGTAACCAACCCCATCATCATCTACAGACCGAAGCTGTGCTGCCACACATTCCAGCAGTTTCTTGTTCACCAGGTCAGGAAGGCTGGCACAGTGCAGCTCACCCCATTGCTGCTCTCCTGGGAGCACCAGCAGGAGCTGAGCTCATGAACAAGTGACAAGCAGAGACTGCAGAAGGGAGGAACACAGAGCATGCAGTGATGGGAAGGAACAGGATGGCAGGAGAGAGCTGACTCAGCACCAAGGTGTGGAAATGCTGCTGGAAAACACAAACAGAGCAAGCAGAGGCCAGGCAGTCAGCAGAGGATGCTGCAGTGAGGTACCAGCGGTCACAGGCATTGATCTGTATTGTGGAGGAAAGCAAGGTGGGTCTCCCTGAACACTTCCAGCACACTCACCCTATTTGCATTTGAAAATAGTCTGAACTGAACCTGTCAGATTCCAGCAGCCCACATGGGGTCAGGTTTTAAACACTTGTGTCAAACTGTCCCTTCAGCCATGCAGGACCTGTCTGAACACACATTTTAGGGCATCTGATCCTTGAGAAACAAAAGCTCTAATGGGCTTTAGTGCCTCCTGTGAGCCAGGATCATCAACCCAATCCACTGGGCTATGAGGGGTTAACTGCCAGGTGAGAAAATGAACTCCTCAAAGCCCTGCTCTGTTCTCCCAAAGGCAATGACCTCAGTGCTCTAACCAAGAGGAGCTGCACTCAGAAGCACTTACACACTTCTATGGGGCTTGCTCAGATAAGCAAAATTGCTCAGCTGTTTAACAATTGCCTCAGCTGTTGTTATCCAAATCAAACCTACCTGATAAGGCAGTGCAATTGAAAACTTCAAAGCCACTTAGGGTTTTTTTGCCTGGCCAGGCACTGATAAACTGTTGCAATGGCAGTTTGATATGCTATGTTAATTGTTCAAACAAATTCAAGTCGCCTACAGTGCTTTGTAGCAAATGCTGCTAAAAAAATTTTAAATCTTTCCATTCCACTATAAAGCCACTACTGAGGCTGCAAACCCTTCCCAGGAGGAGATGATGCCTCAAAGGTTCTTTCCTGCTCTTCCTGTGAGGTTTGCATTGGTTCTGCACTCTTCCCCACCCTGTGGAAACAGCATGGGAACCTGCTGCTGAATGGAGAACTCCAAATGCCTTTCCAAAGTTTCCTTGATGTCTTTCCTGGACCAGCTCAGGGATGGGGGTTATTTTTGGCAGCCTCAGCCTAGGCTGATGAGTAAGAGATGGGGAACAAGGATGGCAAGTCAGGACAAACCAACACAGTGGGTGAGAGGGCTCCACCAAAGAACTGCTTGGTCTGGCCTGCGAGTGAACAAGGCTGGGAAACTCCTTGCTGCAGTGCCGACATCAAGAGAAGAACACTCAGGGAGGCACAGCACGAGATGGGATTAGCAGAATTTCCCCTCATTTCTAGAGGGAAAGTATTTCCTTTTCAGAGCCCAGAGCTGCTGATCAGGGTGTTGGAAATGGCTGTATCAGGACAGCCCAGCAGCCTCCACAGGCCTGCGCTTGATGAGGGGCAGTGAGGCTGGCTTCCCTTCCTTGGGGCCAGATCCCAGGAGCAATCAGCATGGATTCAGCAACCCCAACAGGAATGTGCTGTCCCTCCAAAGGGCAATGGCTGGAAAAAGAGCCAGTGGTGGACTTATCTCCTGAGCTGCACAGAACCAGTGCTTGTAGCCACAGGCCTCTTCAGAGAGAGCAGACAGGCACCACTTCCCAAGGGTATTTCCTGGGAATGGCAGCGAGGAACCTCAGAGAGACAGTAAACAATTCTTATCTCTATTCTCTGCTCCTGTTGTTCTTGCACACGTAAAATGTGTTAAGGAGGTTGCTTACCTGAAGGGATTTAGTAATTAGATTCTAGTAATAGTTCTTGATATTAATTAACTGTATTAATTAACCAATTAGGTCAAAACTGTGTCCTAACTGTCTCAAGACAGTCACAAGTTTTTCTTTAGTATTCTTTAATATCTATTTAGTATCTCTTAAGTATTTTTTAATATCTCTTTAGTATACTATCTCTTTAATATGCTATAGTATTAATGTCATATAGTATAGTTTTAATAAAACAATTATTCACCCTTCTGAATCAATAGAATCAGATACCAATCGTTCCCTGGGTCCTAAGACCCTACATAAAATAAATGCTGGTCTGGAGATGGGTTTTGCAGCTTGTTTGCTATGCAACAAATTTTTCCAAAAATATCCTTTTGGAACGATCCAAACATTCTGTTTTGAACTCTAATGAAGCAATACAGAAATTAAAACAAGATGCTAGCTTATCAGAGCATGCTAGTTTTACCAAAACAAAATAAAAATAGCTGGAAGCTAGAAAGAGATGTGTTCCTACACAATATTTCTGTTTTAATGAAACTAGATCTTGGGGGGAAAAAAGTTTCAGAGAATGCATTTCAAGCAGGTATGCAGTTAAAGAAAGCCTGAAATGATACTGAGGCAGGGACTGGCATTCACAGGCAGGAACAGTGTCACTTAAATCCAGGATATCCTCTTCACCTGCCTCAGCACAATTAATTTTTGGAACACAAAATGAAACAGATCAGGGCATTCAAATCAAAGGTTACTTTTAGCCCAACCAAACAGCTCCCTGAGACAGCTGGTCTCGAGGTGACACAGTTTTGGAGAGGGCAGGGATGATTTAAGGTAGGACTGGTAAGTGCAAGGGATCCCCAATCAGAACAATGACACTTTCCCAGTTCTTCCTCACACCCCTGAAGAAATCAGGGAACTGAACCAGCTACTGACTGGTTGGGAAGTCTCAGCACAAAGGAGCAATTCTCACTTTGGAAAAGGACACCCCACTCTCCCCAGATCTGATTGGGTGAGGAGCCTGACCATTTCCTGACAGCTTGGGAATACATTTCACCTCTTGGAAAAGAGGGAATTTGCATGCCTTGGGAACAAGATGTCCTATGAACTGAGTGGCGTCACAGGGCAGTATTTTGCCCCAAGCAGCATCTGCCCAGCAGCACTCTAGGGGATCCAAGGATCTGTGTCTGTGTCTGCGTCCCTGCCTGGTACATGCAGACATCACCCAGCTGCCAGCCACTCACACAGCCAGCCTGCCTCTCCACTCAGCTGGGGAGGTCACTGGGAAGGTATTTAGCTATGCCACAGCACCAAAATAAAGTTTTTCTATGAACCATCCTCCACAGAAACCAATGCTCACATTAAGAGAGATCAGAGAAATCCAGTGCTTAGAGGTGAAATGAGAATCAAGCTGGCAGGCCTCATTTGTTGCCAGTTCCTAAGAAACAGCTGGCCAAGAGTATCACAGAATCAAAGAATGGTTTGGGTTGGAAGAGACTTTAAAGATCATCCAGTTCCACCCCCTGACACAGGCAGGGACACCTTCCTCTAAAATCAGCCTGCTCCAACCCCATCCAGCTTGGCCTGAACACTTCTAGGGATGGGGCAACCACAGATTCTCTGGGCAATCTGTGCCTGTGCCTCACAGGAATGACCCTACAGTGTCCCTCTATGAATGGCTATTAGCTCTGGAGAAGATCAGGAACACAACAGGTGCTGGTGGGTCAGGACTGAAATAAGAATAATTATAAGAAGGAGAAGGATAAGAAGAAGAAGGATGAGAAGGAGAAGGAGAAGGAGAAGGAGAAGGAGAAGGAGAAGGAGAAGGAGAAGGAGAGAAGGAGAAGAAGAAGTGGAAGAAGGTGAAGAAGGTGAAGAAGAAGGAGAAGTTGAAGTTGAAGGTGAAGAAGAAGGAGGAGGAGGAGAAGAAGAAAGAGGAAGAAGAGAGGAAGAACAGAGGAGAAGAGAGAAGAATAAAGGAAGACGAAAGGAAGACGAAAGGAAGACAAAAGGAAGACGAAAGGAAGACGAAAGGAAGACGAAAGGAAGACGAAAGGAAGAACTACTGATGGTTTTGAGGATAGGACCATGAGGCAGTAACAGAGTTATGTAAGTCTAGCACAGGTGTAAGGTGTAAGTAGGACAGAGATGGCTACAGCATTGTGAAAGGGAATCTCCCACAGCCTTTTTCTGCATAAAGCTGCAGAGAGCACGCTCTCGCTTCCACTCACTGGGACACTTTCTGGTCTGGGCACACAGAAACAAGTCCAATGCTGGACCGCGCAGCATTTCTTACCCAGCCTCCTCTCCTCTTTAGCCACGTCACCAGGGTCTTGCGCACGAACTCGCCCAGGCAGTCCACGATGGTGTGAACCATGGCTGGCTGCGCGTGCCGCACGCAGTCCACGGCCAGCCCCGCTGCCACGGCGTACAGAGACACCACCTTGCCCCACGTGATGCCTGGGAGAAGGGAAAAGGACACTCACATTTGCAAGAACCGAAATGAGGGATGTGGGACTCCGGGCAGCTCTTCAAAATGCAGTTTATTGTATCAAAAATGCAGTTTATTGTATCCAAGACATTACAGCAGCCCAGGGTGGTGGGTGGCAGAGCTGTGCCTACAGCTGTCAGCTCCAGCTGCAGGCAGGCCTGGAGACCCACATCCCTCCTTCAGGCTCTTACTGATGATGTCCCACGTTGGGCGCCACTGTAAAAGCCTAAATGAGCAATGTGGGACTCCAGGCAGCTCTCGAAAATGCAGTTTATTGTATCCAAGATGTTAGAGCAGTCCAGAGTTGTGGGTGACAAAGACTGTGCCTGCAGCTGTCAGCTCCAGCTGCAGGCAGGCCTGGAGACCCTTAGTTTAGGTTACAGTGCATTATATACTCTTCTTTGCTGAGCATCTTAACACAGTAGAACCAATCTATTAGCTAGTCAGTCAGCTATCTAATCTCCCAGCAGATAGCCTTCCTGCCAGGCTGCCCTGCCTGCAGCAAGAGCTCCACAGAAGCTGTCCCAGCAGCTGGGACCTTCCTGTTGGTGTCAGTGATGAGTGTGGGACCTCAGCTGGAGGTACCAGCCAACCACCTGGGGCTGCCCTGTGCCTCACCAACACCCCTGGGAATAAATCCTTCATGCTCAGACATTGCAGTCATAAATCCTTCATGCTCAAACCCTGCAGTCATAAATCCCTCATGCTCAAACCCTGCAGTCATAAATCCCTCATGCTCAAACCCTGCAGTCAGCTGCCCCTCATCAGGCTTTCCTCAGGACCAGTGACCTGGAAACACAACCCTTTCACTCCCATGCACACAATTTACTTTATTATCTGTGACAGCCATATTTATCAAGCACACTGGGAAGTATTTTACAGTGTTGGGTCTCTATGGAATCTGTGCAAAGTCTCTCCCAACCATAGGCAGAAGCCTGGTGAAGTTCTAATGTTTAAAAACCACACAGAACTGTTCTCAAAGGACTGCAGCAAGATGAGAGGATGGAAGATGTGTGCAGTGATTAGATCTACGGATCAGGAGGGGTTAAAGACACCATCCAGAAAACTGGATGTGCTCAGTAAGCAAAAATACAATTTAAATGGAGTAAAGAGTCTCCCTTTTTCCTTCACTGCACTCTCAGATCCCCAGGTAGCCTGGACCAGCTTGGGATGGAGCTCCAGCCTCCTCACAGCAGCTCTCATTGCAGCAGAATGCCCTATAATTCTTTAGAAAACCTGCAGATTTCACAGCATTTCCACAATTCTTGCACTTGGTGCTTCAAAAGGGACATTCACACTAACAATTTTAGGAATTGCTTGCTTTTCTTTTCCTTAAAAAAAAAAAAGAAAGAGCTAAACTTTAGAGGAACTCTTCAAATGTCAGCCACGGGAATACTTTGTAAGACTGAAGAAAATCCATTCAGCATTACATTAGTCATGAAAAATGGGATTTTTGTAAGATAAAAATCTACAGCTGAACCTTTTGTGAGGCTCTCAAATGCTCTGTGACACTCTGTCCCTCCCCAGAACTATCCCCGGGATCAGGGGAAGTTTTTAATGCAGCTGAAGCGACTGTTCTTCTTTTGGCTTTACTTGCTGAGCAGACCCTGCGGTGTCCCTGACACCAGCGCTGTCACTCAGGAAGTTCACTCCCTGCTTGGCATTCACACTATTTATCTGCCTTTCTCACATTGTGTGTCACCATGACAGCCAGCAGAATGAGCCAGGAAGAGGCTATGAAACCACACAAGAGTAGACAGAGGGGTTCTCCCTGCAAGGAAGAGGCTGTCCAAGTGCAGGTCAATGCAGTTCTACCCAGTGAAAGAGGCTTTCAGGGGTTACACTCCTTGCTGATGATATATTCAGGACCAGAGCCTCAGCTGGCTGATACTCAGCTTTAGTATAAGTCACTTTTACAGTTCTCCATCCCTGCAGAAATGTGGCTCCCTGCATCTTGAGTTACATAACAAAAGTTACCCAAAATTCCAGGGAAGAGTTCACTGGCTTACTCCCAAGCTTTTGCTGACAGCACTCCTCAAATATCTGAAGCAAGTCCATTAGCTCTGAGATATTTACGTGGCAGTAACAAAGACTGACAGGACTGAAGTCACTCTGGTGCAGAAAAACAGCTCCAGTCTTGGTTAATGCTGTTTTGAGCCCAAAATAGAAGAAAAGTGTATCCACAACCTGTGAAAGACAGAGACCCAGCACACAGGAAAGCAATTTGCTCTAAGGCACATCAGTCCAGAGAGGATGGAGAGGAAGCCCTTCAGCTCCAGCTTCCCTGCCAAGATTGTTCCTGCTGCAGGATTTGCACAAGGGGAGTGCTTCCCTGGCACATGGAGAGACCCCTCTCCCTTTCACAGCAGGGAGGGAACAGGTTCTTGGGTAATAATGATGATGGATGTGGAGGGCTCAGGGGTCACAACCTCCTTCCAGAGCACCCCCAAAGGGGTCAAACCAATCCTTCAGCCTGCCTTTCCTGTTAGAGTCAGTCCATGGGGGCGGGAGAGGAGGAAATCCCTGCCTGATTTCCATTTGTTTGAATCCCCTTGCCACTGCTGGGGAGATGGAGACAGCAGGCTGGGCTTCTCGCTCACAACAGCAGGACACAGCTTATGCTCCTCTTCTCATCTTGCAGGAAGCAAGGGAAGAGCAGGCTCCTCCAACACCTGGGCCTGCCCAGGAGGGCTCCAGCACCCATCCAGCCCAGGCAGGAGAGGGCAGCAGCCCAGCAGCCCTTCACTGCCCTTTCCCAGGACACCAGCTCCATGAACTTTTCTCTCTCAAGAAAATATGGGTTTAAAGGTTTTCTATGTTCAATGGGCTAAGTCTGTGCAATGGCAAGTGATGTTATGTTGCATTTACTCCTCTTGGCAGGGGCAGAGCAGCACAGTTACTGAGAAGGCAGTGCCTCTGTCCCCTGTGATGTCCGGGCCAGGTTCACAGTACCACCAGGGTGATACATCTCAGCATAAGCTGGAATTGCATCTCCCCAGTGCACATGAGAACTGAAAACACACTGGCTTGCTCCAAATCCCTCAGAAGGGCTGACTGTCATCCACACTGGGTGAAACAGGCACTCATCACCAAGCAAGACAATCCATTCACAGCTTCCCACTGCGTGGATTAACATGCACAGGAGCTAACAACAACAGGGAATGGAAAGCTGGTCCAAAAAGGAACCAGAGAGAGAGAAAGCTCTGCTCACAGACATGGAACAAAAGGATATGGAAAAAGTGAAGGGCTGCTTAGAAGGCATTATTAAAAAAATAAGAAATACAAGTTGCACTCCCTAGCCCAGCCATGGAGCTGAAGGTATGTAAACACTGCTGAGCCCAGGGGAAAATGAATTAGCAGGAGAGGAATGCTCTTGAAAGTGTTCCTGCTCATATGAGCTTGTCTGCCCCAGGGGAGAGATGAAGAAGCCATGAGACACCAGGGCACCACACAACCTGAGGTTATTCAAATCAACTCAGCATCAAAGTCCTGCTCTCAAATCAGACCTTAAAGAAACACCAGACCCTGCTACACTCCAGTAGCTGGGAGAATGCAGCCAGACACAACAAGCTCTGGTGGGGAGAAAAGCTGAGAGGGGTGTGCACGAGGCAGGAAGCTCAAGCCATAAGGCCTAAGTGATGAGGGAGCAGCAGGATGCATTTCCAACAGCATTTCAGAGAAACCCAAAATGGCCTGGGTTGGAAGGGAACTCAAAGCTCATCTCACTCCATTCCCCTGTCATGGGCACTGTGACACCTCAGTCACTTAATTCCAGGGTTAAAACCAAGGTTCTTTTGCTCTGCATAGATTCAAAGGAGAAAATCCCAACCAGATAGTCTGAAGAGGTAAAAAAACTCTCATGAAAGTTTGCAGGCAAACTACAGAAAATTAAGGAACATTGGCAAAAGAGCAAATGCAACTTAACATCACTTACCACTGCATAGACTTAGCCCACAGAACATAGAAAACCTTCAAACCCATCCAATGTCATGTTCCATGAGAAAAGAGAAGAAAGGGAGAAAAACAGAAAGACAGAAAAGATATAGAAAAACAGACTTATAGCTACTAACTCCAGTTCCAGTGATGTAAAACTCCAAAATGAAGTAGGGTCTGTCACTGTGATATTTTCTGAAAAATCCCTTCACCAGGATTTCTTCTCCTGGGAAGTTGAGAAGGTTCAGAGAGAAATGAAAACAATAATTTTCTGATTGCTTCTCCTGTGTTTGTGGCTTTGGAATGTGGTCTGGAGATTGTTTACCAACAGGTGCTTGTTTGATTGGTTTCTTGTAAATTGCTTTTACTTAATGACCAATCACCACCAGCTGTGTCAGACTGAGGAGTCAGTCACAAGCTTTCACTATCATTCTGTCTGTACACTTTAATTTTTTTAGTATAGTTTTAGTATAGCTATATTATATTATATTATATTATATTATATTATATTATATTATATTATATTATATTACATTACATTACATCATATCAGCCTTCTGAGAACAAGGAGTCAGATTCTCATCTCTCACCTCGTCCTGGGGACCTCACAAACACCACAGGGTCAAAGGACAATGTTCTTGACTCATGGTCAGGCTTCTTAAAGCTTTGGCCCGTCCTGGCCTTCTCCCAGGTGGGATTTGCAGTTTCTTGGCCACACTGGGTGCTGCCTTCATTGTGCCATGGCTGACAGACACTGCAGGGCTGGGGGTGCAGGGCCAGGGCACCCCCCACCACAGCAGGGTCTGACCCACCCCTACCACACATTCCAAGCATCCTAAGATGTCTCAAAACAGATTCCATTTTCCACTCTCTGACAGGCAGGGACACCTTCCCCATCCCAGGTTGCTCCATGCCCCATCCAGCTTGGCCTTGAATATTTCCAGGGATGGGGCAGCCACAGCTTCTCTGGGTGCCCTGTGCCAGGGCCCCACCTTCCTGGGGAAAAATTTCTTCCTTATATCTAATCTAAACCTACTGCCTGTTAGTTTGAAGCCATTCCCCCTGGTCACTGCAAGCCGTTGGGAAAATTCTCTCTCCAACTTCCTTGTTGGCTCCTTCAGTGGCTTGGAGGCCACACTGAGGTCACCAGGAGCTTCTCTTCTCCAGGCTGATCAGTCCCAGCTCTCCCAGCAGAGCTGCTCCATCCCTCTGCTCACCCTGGTGCCTCCTCTGGGCTCTCTCCAGCAGCTCCAGGCCCTTCCTGTGCTGGGCCCCAGGGCTGGGGCAGCTCTGCAGGTGGGGTCTCACCTGAGCAGGGCAGAGGGCACAATCCCAACCCCTTTCCTGCTGCCCACCCTGGGATCAGCCCAGCACAGGGGGGTCCTGGCACGGGGCATGGCCAGCCCTCACCACCTGCAGCCCCAAGTCCTTCTCCAGGGGCTGCTCTTCATCAATGCAGTGTGACCTTCTCACATCATTTCCTTCAGCTTGTTTATCAAAGACTGCAGTTTTCCCTCGGCTTTTGGAGCTCATCCTTAGCCGGGCAGGTATTTTTGTGCAGATGTTTCAAAGAATATTAGATTAAAATGAGCAGGATGCTTGTGCTATTGTGCTGGAAATTGGTTGAGCCTGGTCCTCATCTGGTGTCCTTGCTGTGCAGTCCAGGAGCAGGTCAAGAGCTGGCCCATCATTACTGGTGACGTCTATTGCAGATCCTGATCCCAAAATACAATGGAGTAGTCTTTGCCTTTTTTTTGTCAATGTGAGCAGTGCCTGAGATTTGAGAAAATTTATAAAAACAACTGCTAGAACAAATCTATTCTTCTTCCTGGGGTTTTACCTTTAACATGGAAGGGTCTAAAAATTATAAGAATTATTTCATAAAAATAAAAAGGAACAAGAAAGAAGCAATGAATCTGTTTCAAACAGGAATATCTGCCTGTATAGAACAGAAGAAATTTAAAGAGTAATGGATCTTAGGAGCAGATCTCCCTGGCAGGCTGGCTGCAGAGATGGGGAACCCAAAACATATACAAAGGGATTAAAGCAAATGCAGAGAAAATGCTGTTGACTTAATTATTCTCAAATGGAAAAAACCCTTTGAGCTGGAGCAAGAGCAGAATTTGGCTGGCTGAGGTGTGTGAAGGGAGCAGCACCCCACACTGTTTGTCCATCCACCTCCAAGACTTCAAGATCTTTCTGATCTTCCCTGATCCCATGGGTCCAAACCCAACAACCCATTGGGGTTTTATTTTATTGTGTTGGTTTGGGCTGGGGTAGAGCTAATTTCCTTCAGAGGAGCTGGGATGGGGCTGTGTTTGTCATGCTCAATGTGGAAAGCTGGGGGCAAAAGCAGGAAGGGAGGGCATTGGGAGTGATGTGTTTGTCAGTGGTTAATGTTGGCCAAAATGCCTTTTTCTTCAAGAAACGTGTGAATCAGCTTCTGCTTTTCCAAGAGCCACACCAAGCATCTTCTTAATGTGGTCTGTGTTTGAAGCAAATCAGCAGGAAGAGGGTGAATTCAGGTAAATGATGCTGGTGTTGGGTCATTTATGGTGTTCATGCATGTGTACAAATCCTGAGGCTGCTCCGATGGGATTTCTGGGTCCAGGTTTTGCCCAGAGCCCATGGAGTGTGGGATCAGGAAAAAGGAAAGGCTGGTGAGCAAGGCAGAGCTGCCCAAACCTGGTTCAAGGGTGGAGTCCAGCAGAGATGGGGACAATGTCAGCCAGATTTTTGCAGCCACAAATCCAGCAGAGCTCCATTGGCCTGAATTTGTACAGGAGAGCAGCTGGATAACAGCTGAATGGCTTTGCTTGTGCTTTCAAAGATCTGTCAGATGAAAATGGGAGTTAAAGTGCACCATTCTCCAGGTCTGAGGCATTTTTTCTCCAGGTTTGGGTTAGCCCTACTTGCAAACACAGGCTGAAGCATCCTCAAAATTGGGTTCTGAGCCACCACGCAGAGACACCTCCAGTGCTGTCCTGGGCTGAATCCAGACCTCTGCACCTCATCCTGGGACATGCAGATTTCCATGTGCTCTTCGTCCTGTAAATGAGTTTTCTAATACCCTCATCTCCCCTCCCCAGGGAAGGAGAAGTGGGGAAGAGTTTATTTATTTAGACCACTTTACTGCCTGATCAGAATTACCCGTCTGAGAGGGGGATTTGAATGGCACCTTATCTGAGGTCTTTCTCCTTCTATTTAATGCTTGAAATCAGAGGCTTTGCCGCATTTCTTTATTTTTTTTTTTTAATTACAATGGAAAAATAAAAGGATTGAACAGGAAAGTTAAAATAAAATTAAAAAAAAAAAACTTTAAAAGTACAATGTGAATGAAAAATGATGGTTTTACTCTTTGCCTTAAAGTAAAATAGCCTTTATCTTTTTTCCCCCCTTACAACAGCCTCCTCTACCTAGATAATGCATTTGGTTAGATTTATTTGCTCAGCCCAGAAAACTTGACACTAAGGGGATTATTTAGTTTTAGATTCGCTGTAGTCCATAGTAATAGCCAACAGGGAAAGGAATGAAGCAGCGATATTAGCAGGGAGATGGGAGGGGAGGGTGGACGGGGGAGGGGGTGGCAGGGACTGCAGCTAAGCAAAACTGCTTGCATAAACACCATTAAGAAGATTTAGACATTGCTTTTCTTATCATCAGCACTCCTGGAAGAAATAAAAAAAAAAAAAAAAAGAGAGAGAGAGAGAGAGAGAGGGAGAGAGAGAGAAAGGAGAAAGGAAAAGGGACAGGCCCTGACTTGCTGTGCATGCGTTTCCATCAAGGTTCAATAGAAAAATAAAACCAGCCCAGGGTCCATGTGTAGCAATTCTGCCGACCTCTCCAAGTTACCCCATCACGCTCCAAAGGAGACATTTGTTCCACGTGTTAAGGGGAGGAAGGAGCAAGTCCAAAGAGGAGGAAACACACAGTTACCCTGCAAAGACTTGGCCAATTTTATACATATCCATGAGACATATTTATTTTTCTGTAAAGCGCTTGCATTTTCTTTGTGCACTTCCAAGGAGTGGAGTGTGTGCAGCAGAAGAGGAGGGAGAGGTTGCTGTGAGTTTGAGACCAAACTTCTACAGGCAGAGCACTTGGCAGCCCAACTTTTGGAAACGTGTCCCAGATTCACCAGCCACGGACTCTGTGAAGGGACACAGCCAGGAGCAGCAACAGAGCACAGGCAGGAGAAGGCTCTGGGGATGCTTCTGGTCACCAGAATCGTGGATTCATGGCATGGTTTGGGTTGGAAGGGACATTAAAGATTATCCAGTCACACCCCTGCCATGGGCAGGGACTCCTTCCACTATCCCAGGTTGCTCCAAGCCCTGTCCAACCAGGCCTTGGACACTTCCAGGGATCCAGGGGCAACCACAGCTTCTCTGTGCCAAGGTCTCACCACCCTCACAGGGAAAAATTTATTCCCAATATCCCATCTAACCCAGCCCTGTGGCAGTGGGAAGCCTTTCCCCCTTGGCCTGGCACTCCAGGCCGTTGGAAATATTCTCTCTCCATCTTTTGTGCTGGCTCCTTCAGAAACTGGAAGGCCACAATTAGGTCAGAAACCTTCTCTTCTCCAGGCTGAACAACCCCAGCTGTGCCAGCCTTTCCTCCCAGCAGAGCTGCTCCATCCCTCTGCTCACCCTGGTGCCTCCTCTGGGCTCTCT
>JAXCLO010000013.1:21141579-21167993 GCA_035583995.1 Arremon aurantiirostris
TACATTACCATACTGTGTTACATTTTAAACCCTAAAAACTCCTCTTTGGGCCCCTTCTGCCAAGCTGTAGGGTCTGCCCTGACCCTTGGAGCTGTCTGCAAGCAGAGGGTGTTGTTCCATCAAAAGGGAATTACCTTCAGCCAGCCACACCATTGTTTTCCAGTTGGTCAGTAACTAAGGGATCCCAAAGCTTGCTTTCATTTCAATCTCACTTACAGTTTCTATATTCTCAAAATCTTTTGCCAGACAATCACTCACTGCGGCAGTCGGCGAAGTCCCGGTGCTCTGCTGTGTAGTGCTTGCACAGCCTCCCCAGGATCAGCTTGTAGTGCATCAGTCTCTGGATGGGTTTGAGCAGAAAGGTGTTGAGGGGCAGGTAGCAAACCTTCTGCAGCTCAAACTCCTTATAAACCATCTCCAGCTTCTTGAGGCGTTTGGTTGCTTTCTCCAGTTCAGTCAGGACCTCGTCGTGTTTCTGCAGGTAACCCGTGAACTCCTGTGGAAATGGACACAAAGTGACTTGGATCAAAGGAGAACAGTCTTTTATCATTAAAGGAAGTGGCAGGCAGCTCCCAGTCAAGGTCAAAATAGATGTTTGTATGGCATTGTGCCTGTGCCTGCTGGGAATACCAAATGCTGGTGGAAATAGCAGTTCCACACTCCTGCACTCCCATTCATGCCATTGGTTTTAATTAAATAATTACTCCACTACTGCAGCACTAATGTAAGTGTCCCACACAGCCACTCTGCACTAAATAAAGCTGATTTCATTTCAGAAGAAATTATTCTGTCTTTAAAAAATATGTAAATTTTTAAATTAAATAACCTTGTGAATCAAGGTCTCAATAGGGGAGCTAAATAAATAACTTTTCTTTGTTTTCTGCTGAATAACCAACAAACATCCCTTATCAAGGTAAATGTAAGTCCCTAAATAAGCAACAGTGATACAAAACCTTCCTGCAATTATTTTACCATGGTTTTTTTAATTGTTTCTCAACAATAACTGTTTGCAAGTCACTTCAAGATTGACTGAAAAAGAAAAGGTTTAGATGGGATATTGGAAAGAAAATTTTCCCTGTGAGGGTGGTGTCAGATACCAGAATCTGGTAGTTCATGGCTAAAACATTGTTAGAAACCTTTTTCCTGTTGTATAAAGAAGCTACAGCCACAGAAGCCCAGCCCTCCCTGAAGATGCTTGACTGGAACTTTGCACTGAGAGTTAAGATGCCTTGATAAGATAAAGGGAATGCTATTATTCAATAATCATGGGTCTAGGGAGAATAAACACAGCAGAGGGAAAAGAATGCATGCCCAACAAAGCCAAATGCAGCAGAAAATCATTCCTGGCTGGGTTTGGGAGGGGAAGGCCATGGCCCAAGAGGCCAGGTTTGCACAGAACCCCCAAATAAAGGGGAGAGGAGGAGAGTTTTGGGTGCTTAGCAAAAGCTCTGGTCAGAGGGAGTGAACACCCACCCTCCCTTACACCAAACTGGATCACTGTAAAACCCCCCAACTCCAGGATGGCTGCATCCATGGGTCATGCACGTGGGAGGCAGCTGAGGGGCGTCATAATCCATCAAAGACCCCCCCAAAGTGCTCCCCAGACTCATTCCTGTGGCCTTGCACCACAGGACTGCACAGGATGCAGTGATTCAGTCTGCTGCAACAGACTGTGTAAGAGTTGCCCCCTCCAGGGGAGGTACCTGGGCATTCCACCTGGCCTGAGCACATATTAATCCCTTGGATTCTGTGTTTTGTGGGGGACCCTCACCACCAAGAAGACCAACTGGACAGGACCATCAGGACACTGGTGGGATGCACAGAGTGGTGATATTTTCTTAATTCTGTCTCTTTCTGTTCCCATACATCTTTTCTATGTCTTTCTCTTTCTTCTCTCTCTCTCTCTCTCTGATATTTGCTATTAAATAAAGCCCATACTATTGACTTTGGCATATGGTCTCATTTGCACTTCTAATTTTTTTTGCATTTCTAATAATTATAAGAACCAGACCATAACAGGTGCTGAGGCCCTGGCAGAGATTGCCCAGAGAAGCTGTGGCTGCCCTGGATCCCTGGCAGTGTCCAAGGCCAGGCTGGACAGGGCTTGGAGCAACCTGGGACAGTGGAAGGTGTCCCTGCCATGGCAGGGGGTGGAATGGGATGGGCTTTAAGGCCACTTCCAACCCAAACCCTCCTGGGATCCTGTGATGAATGGAAATATTAACCCTGAGCTCTGATCCTTGACAAAACAAAACCAAACAGAACACCTCAATAATCCCCAAATCCCAGGTCCTGCACCCTGTGTTACCTTGAGAGCGTGCATGTTCCTGAGCATGACATCCCCGATGCGCTGGAAATCCCCCTTCACGTGAGCATTGCTCCTGCCCTCCCTGGAACACACATGAGCAGAAAAGGAGAAGACAACATGCATGGGGGATCAAGGAATTCCTGTTTTCTCCCTCCCTCTTCCCTTGGAATTCACAAAAATCTTTAGGCATTTGGCATTCTGATTTCACTGCTCAGATTGAGAACTTGGTACGTTAAATATGGATGCTGCACAAAACAGCAAACACAAAGGCTTAAAAAACTGAGAAAGGACTAGAAAGGAACTTGTGTGAAAGTCTATTTGAAAGCTTTATGTTTCATAAATGTCATAACACAACCCCATCTGATTTTGTGAATTTATTTTTGTTCATACTTTGTTTATGGTAATCACCTCCTTTTGAAAGGGAGTTATACTGTAATATATAACATGTCAGGTCAGGAGAAAATAATACAAAGTTTAAAAGACTAAAAACATAATCTATGAAATAAACTGCATTGCAAGAACCAAACTCCCACCTTAATCACAAAAATGTTTCCTAGATTTTCACCTGGAAATTTCATTAAAGGTGGGGAAAAAACACATGCATCATCTTTGTGATCTTGTGTTCCTTCTCTTTTCTCAGGCTTAACAAGCACTATCAGATTATATCAACAATTAATGATCTTAAAGGCGTTTTCCAAGCTAAATGATTTTGTGATTGCAAAACCCTCAGTCTGGTGCACAAGTCATACAACTACAGGATATTATAGACAAGGCAAAGCTTGGAAAATGGCCTTTGTGCAACATAATTTGTACTTTTTTCACAGCTTTAATTTCATAGAAGATTTCTCCTTGCTTCTGTAGATGCGGAAATACCAACTGCAGTCTGGTTTGGATGTGAGGCTGAATAAAAAGGTCCCCCTGGTCACTTACCAGAGTGAGAGCCTCTGCTCAATCTCCTTGAGAAAGCCTCTGTGGAACTCATAGATGGGGTCAATGTTGGAGAAGAGCAGGGTCATCAGGCCCTCGGGCATGGCATTCTCCTTGATCACAGCACTGCGGAACCACTGCCAGAAAGCCACAAAGTCTCATCAATGTCTCTGCTTCAGAAATTCATTGTTACCACGAAAATTCCTGCTCTTGAAGTGATGGGGGAGGAGAGAGTATGCACAGGAAAAAGCAGGGAGGAAGAAGTAGTATTTAGGGAAGACGTAATTTGTGAAAAATGGAAAGATGGGATTTTTTTTTCCTTGCCAAATATGAGGAAGATGAGGCCCATGGCTGGCTGTGGGCACCAGCTGGTTTCTGAATGCAATGATGGGATGGTTGGGGACAGCTGAGTGACAGTCAGTTACCCAGTGGCTGCCCCAGCTGCTGCCACTTCCACACAGATAAATCTGCTCTCAAGGGCCTGGAGCCTGTGCCAGTCACTCAGCTGAAGACATCTCGTTGAGGTCACATTCCACACCTTAGTGCTTCTGGCAGGGATGGGGATATTACAAAAATCCTCTGAGATTTTTCCCCCTTCTTTTAGGAGAAGTGCTGGGAAGCCTGTAGGAGGAATTGGAGTGAGATGGTGCTCAATGAGCTTGCAGAGAACACCTCCACTGAGGCCATGCAGCATTGAGGGACTCAAGCTTTTCTTTAATGAAATTAAAACAACAGCTTATAGAAAGGCAACAGTCACAGTGCTCAAACATGGAGCTCATGAACAAAAAAAGCTCTTTTAGAAGCACATGAACTAGAAATTCATGCTGCCCTCCAAACTGGGACTCACTTGTCTATTCTGGGTGAAAGGAGGAGAAAGAAACAGAAGCAGCAAAACAAGAAGAAACTCTTCAAACTCCCATGGGTTCGACGCCCCTTGCAACTGCCATCTGCCCACAGATCCAAAGGCACAAGGCTAAAAGCTTTCCAAGGTTAAAAACTTCCCAAGGAAAACCAAAAAAAAGAGAAGACAGCCAGGTTATAAGTAGAGCTGGCAGGTATCACTGAAATGGAATGTTGCGCAGTTGCAACACAAAATCAGAGTCAGCCTGAAAACACATATTACTAAAAATCATGTAATATTAACAAGGTGAGGGACTCCTGCAAAATGTTTTTAGGCTTTCCTTGTTCACAGTTTTCAGAGCAAAAGTTTGTTTAAGTCATCAGGATGGCACAGGATGCAGCTGCTGAAGTCCAGGGAAGGTATCTGCTCCCCCATAGAAGGAGCTATGCAACAAGGAGGGGGACAGCTGCTTGGCTCATGGTTTATGCCACATCACAAGAAGAAATTCCAAGTTTTTCCAACCTAACAGCCACAAATCTGTCAAAAAAAGGGAAAAGAAATAAAGTCAAAGGCACTCACCACTGTAATGACCTCCAGGTCCTTTAAATAGGTGCGTTCTGTGGCCAGGATCTCCTTTGCTATGAAGTATGCCTTGTCTGTGGGGCAGCGCTGCAAGGACACACAGACACCAGTGAGCACTGAAACACAAACCTCCATTTCCTCCTGGGCATCAGCTCAAACCTCACATCCACTTCCCCTTGCTGTGTGCAAATGGAGCAGCTCATTACTGACATCTCTTTGTTCAGTATCACATTCCCAAATGCTGACTTCACAATAAAATATTCTTTATATTGTAAGAGTATTAAAAAATAATGTCAATTATATGTCAATTATCTTGGTTTAGGTTAGATGGGATCTTAAAGCTTTTCTCATTCCAGTCCCCTGCCATGGGCAGAGACACCTTCCACTACACCAGGGTGCTCCAAGCCCTGTCCAGCCTGGCCTTGGACATTTCCATTACAGGAACTTCCATCTCAAATCAAGGGAGCACATTACAAAAATATGGAAACACTTAATCCAATATTCCTAGATTTTAAACAGTTCTCTAACCACCAAACCCAGTCCAACAGATTTGCAAGCAGTCCTTTTCCAAAACTGTTTATTTCCACTTACAGCTTTTACTCAAGCTACTCCTTTGAAGACCATATTAATTAGCTAAGAAAAAAAGAAAATCAAACCACAGCAGTTGTTGCCTGTATGATTGCTCTGGGCTGCTCTTTAAAGAGAAGACAGAATGGATATGGAAAAACAAAGGAATGAAATGGTGGCAAGAGAAGTTGTGCAGCTACAACACAAAATCAGCGTTACTCTGAAAACATGCATTACTAAAAATCATGGAATATTAAGGAATTAGTCACTCTTCAAGGTAAGGGACTGCTTTGACTCCTTAGCTCACTATGCTGTGCTGTAGTTCCATGCCAAATGCCCCTGAGTTATGTCAAAATTTGGTCTCCTCCATCTCTGCCCCTCCTGAGGGAAACACTGCTTTGAAAATTCTTTCTTCTGTTTCCTTGTATGTTCTGAGCTAATCAAAAATTCTCTTTATAGAGTCACTTTGAGATGCCTCCAGTGCTGTCAGCACAGCCACTGAGTGCTTCCCAATCCTCCAGCTCAGGGTTACCCATGGAGGACACATTCTCCTGGCTGCTCAGTAACCTCTCTGTTGAGTCCAGAGAATCTCTAGAGGAGTGTATCCTCAAATAATTAATTTTGAGACACTGTCTAATCTCTTTTCAGGTTATTTTATGCCAGTTATTGCAGTTCCACATGTCAGCCCACTCTCTGGAGGAAGCAGAGAACATGCTCCTACTCATTCCACAGCCATCCCCTTCAATCTACCTGTCTTACAGGCAAAGTCCTACCTGATCTTGGCTTTTTTCCTTGGCCTATTTACCTGACTGCAGCCTCATAAGCTGTGGAACCTCAGTGGGGATCCTCCATAAGCAGCCTCTTCCCAAAGGAAACCATCATTTTTCTGGCCTCCCTGGAGCCTAAGGTGGCACAGATTCACCACCTCACTCCCCATCCTTAGCAGCTCCTTACAGACAGGAGAGTTTGTGCTGTCAGGGATGTTTTCACACAGCTCTGGGTACCTCTCCTTCTGGACTATGTGCAGGATCTCACAGAGCATGCAGGTGTGTGAAAGGGGAGCATGGCTTCCACACAGGCAGGTAGTGATGGGGGAACTTCTTTAAAAACTAAAACACACCATGGTCATAACCTGTCACTTCTCATAGCCTGCATGGATCATGTTTTTCTCCACCTCTGAACACTTCTGCAGGTGTCTGCCTCATTCCTCAGCTGATTCTGTGCTAACCTGGGGCACAAGAGGGCTTTTATTTTTCCCAGGCACCTTCTGTTCCTTTCTCCCTCCCCAGCACATCAGCCCTTTCTGTTAATTCTCAGAAGTTCCTGCTCTTTCCAAATTGCTCCCTGGTGGAATTTAGTGCCCTTAATTTGCTTTTTTTCAGTCTTGCAGCAGTCCTAAGTGCATCCCTTGTGCAGAGTGCTGGCAGCAGCTGCTGGGCAGACCCTGCACCAGAGGAGTGGAAAGGCTCTCACAGAGCACAGGGGCCCTGACAAACACCCTCACCACTGCTCAGGTTCTGCAAGGGGAAAGAAAATCAGCTCATGCCTCAAAAGCCAAACACAAGAACTCTCTGAGGTGGTAGTCTCCTTCTGGAGTCCAAAGAAAATGTTTCTACAGCCACAGCAGGCATCCAGGCAAAGATCCCCACTTGGAAAAACTGATGTTTCACCATATAATGTACAAACAATCCCACCTGGAAACCTTCAGCACTCACCAGATACAGCAACCCCATCTTGTGAAGAGCTCTACTCTGAACTTGTAGTGGCCAAAAATGTTTTACTTCTCATTTCAAACACCAGGCTTCAGAAGTGTTAAAAGTGACTCTGAGTGGGAGAACTCCCCCAAAAAGCCCAGTTTCAATGTCCTTTTTTAAGTGGGTTGCTACAACCAATCTCCTTTAGAAATGGAACAGGGAGAAATCTATCAGTAAGATGAAGGAAAAGCACAGGGATTTAAAAAGAAAGGAAGAAAAAAGAAACCCTCATGTTTCTAAAGGTGTCAGTACTGGACCAGCAGCAACATGGCAGCAGACAGCAGATATTGTGAGGGCTGGGGAGTTTGCAGAACCTGCCCTGATTAACCAGGTGGAACTACAGCAGCATCACCTTCAAATCACAACTCCAGTCAGTAAGATGTTGTCAGATTACATTTTTCTTGTGCAACAAAGCTGTAAAGCTCCTGTGAAATGTAACCAATTTCACACTGGTCTCCTCTTGTCTCTGTTTCACTTACAACAATGTCTGAATAGACATCAAAGCCTTGAAATACTCAGGAGTTGATCAAGCTCAAGATCAATACAAGAAAAAGAAGTTCCCCTCTAAGGAGTCTCATTTTCATAAATTAGTTTCAGCCTGAAGGAGAACACAAACTGCCAAAACACCAGACCTTGCAGAATGTGGCAGAAAGGGTTGGGCTTCACATTTAAGTCAGCTAACACAGTCTCTGCTCATTATTTCCAAGCCATAAGGATAAATGAGAGGAGTTATTTTTAAAATAACTATGGAAACTAACAGTAGAGTGATCAGCCAAAGCTATAAACTCCACCTCAGAAAGTCTAAATGAGACAGGGAAGCTGCCAGTGGGGTGGGCTGTGTGCAGCTCAGCTCCCAGTCACTGGTTAAACCTTCCTCTCTCTGGCAAGCACTCACAGCACGTCCACACCATGGGTGTTTCTCAACAGCATCACAAAAGTGCCTGGAGGTGCCCAAGAATGGGGTAAAGACACCAAAGAGCAGGGCCTGTGACCTTCCTGCCTGAGGATCCTGGTCTGACTGAGGTAAGACAAGCAGAACACTGGATGGGGCAGGCACAAGAGCAGAAGCAAAGACCACACAAGGTGGTTGTCCCTTCTCTGTGGTTGTATGGAAAACTGCAGATGCCAGTGTGACCACAGACTCCACACAGAACTGAGTTTGGACAGTGGAGCCTTCCTTGCACTGTAATGGAAGGTCCTGGAACCTTCTCAAAGCACCAGAGCCAACAAACCTCTCTGCAAGCAAGGCAAGGAGAGCAGAGAGTCTTCCAGAAAAATGGTCATGGAACTCTACTGTAGACTTCTTTATCCTTTGGAAGAAATGCAGCAAATCCTGAGCTCTGCATGAGGGTGATGAAAACCCCACATCATGTGGGGGAGTCCCTGGTTAAAGCAACCAGTGCTCAGTGGTTGAAAGGTTCTTTCACCAGGCAGAAAGAAAGCAGCCCAGGCATGGAGCAGCACCCAGACATAAGGACATCTTCAAGATCCAAAGCTGTTCCTGGTTTGAGACTCACTGCATCTAAAAAACTCAGCGGCATTTTTGTCCTCTTCTTTCCAGAAACTGAGCCTCAAGCTTCTGCAAGGCCAGAGCACTGTCCACCTCTCTCCAGACAGAAGGGTCAGCCATGGAGAGGACAACTTCAACAACACAGCCAGCTCTGCTGAGCAAGCCCATGAAGAAATGGATGTGAGAGAGTTCACACTGAGCTCAGGTCCTCCACAGCTCAAAGCCAACACCACAGGGGCCCTCTAAATGTCCTGTTATGATCTGAAAGCATGGCCTGGAGGAACAATGTATGGTGAGATGGAGCAATGAGACGGTGATGAGACTGCAAGGGAAGGAAGGAACCCAGCAAACAAACTCCTTATACACTAACAAATAAAGATCTCTGAGGATCATTGTGTCCAGCTCCCCACTTCTTGCAAATCCATCTGAAAATAAACCATATGACTGGGGGCATCATCCAGATATTCCTTGACCTTTGTAAGGCTTGGTGTTGTGATCACTTCCCTAGGGAATCTGCTACAGGGATCAGCCTCGGGATGAAGAAACTTTCCCTAATATCCAACCTGAACTCATTTCCATTCTGGGGTACAAAAGGTGGTTTTGAACACAATTCCCTGACACACTGCTCCTGCTAAAACAGAGGGAGGTGCTCCCAGTGGCCATGCCAAGAAGACACAAGATGCCAGGAGGGCAGAGAGGACTCCTGCCACAACAGCTCAACACATCCAACCAACCCTCAGCACTGGAGTTCTGCCCCAGCCACCACAGAATAAAGCACAATCAGCATTCAGCAAGCAAGCACAGCTCCTCACTGGCACCTGCAGTGCCCAGCACAGCTCCCACATGGCACCATCATTGCCCAGCTCTGTGCTCTTACCTTTCTTTTCATTTCATCATCCTCTTCTATCCTGGCCCCACCAGCATCGCTGAGCACAGGGCTGAGCAGAGGGGACGAGCCCTGGGTGGCTGCAGTCACCTGAAAGCCTGGGCTCAAACCCAGGGGACTCTTCAGCACAAGGGAGGACAGCTGGCCATGGTCCACAGGGAGGCCTGGGTAGGAAAACAACAAGAAAATGGAGTGGAAAAGGAGAGAAAATTATTTCAAAGATAGTGCAAATAAGGTGATTATCCACTGTTACAACAAACCAGCATTGCAATCTCATATTATTTTTAAAAAGGTAAAAGACCCAAAAGGCATAAAAATCCAAAGACTTCAGTGTGTATCTCAAAGTAAAGGGAGTGCTCCCTCCATCCCAGAGGTTACAGGGCAGTGCAGTAAGGACAGACACAGCAAAACCACAGTTAAGGGAAGGATAAATTGCTTATTGTCACAGAGCAGCAGCACAGTCCACAACACAGGGTTATACTGCAGGGACTGCAATACAGCTTTTAACTTTTGCTTTTCAATATAAGAGTTACTTTTCAACACAGGGAAAAGCTAGGATGAATTATTCCATGATTTGTCACTCCAGAAGACAAAGTATGTTAGAAATAGATTCAGAAATTAGGGTATCTCCAAAACTGATCCAAAGGGAAAGGAAAATCTATTGCTATACAATGAGGGAGAATGGAAAAAATTTAATTCTTGGCTTTTCTATGTATACAAACAGAATAATCACAAGGAAAACAATTTTGTAGCACTGAGTATTAACTGGATGGACTCAATCCACAGCTAAACCTGTTAGAAGCAACAGGTACCACTTTGCTTTAGGTTATTAAACTTTTTTTAATTATTATTATCATTTTGTGGACTCTTCAGAGATTTCTGACATATCACAATGAATTTAAGCCTCCTCTTTTCAGCCTGTAGGCCCCCCCATGGGGGTGAAAATGACCATTCAAGATCAGCTTTTTTGAACCAAAGGAAGGTGACAGACACACTACACCCACAGAATTCCTCCTAATCTCACATACTATTTTTCTGATCTTCCCTGTGATACGCAAATGAGTTTTCTCAGATCAGGTAACCAAACTGGTATCAGCAGTTAAGAAGGAAAACTGAAACACCCTCCCAAGCCTCCCCAGCAGGATTTGTTGTGTCACGAGCGCTGAACCACCCACCCGAAGACAAAAGGGGAAATCAACAGCCAACCCCAAACTGCCAAATCATCATTTCCCAAACTACTTAGAAATCATCACAAAATCTTAAAAATTTTAAAAAACCAGCCCTCACAGGTATCCAGGATTCCCCCCACACTGTCATGGGTGCTGCAGGAGGAGCTGGGAGCTTTCGGTTCCCTCCCAGCTGCTCGGGCTTGGAGAGCACACCCAGGGCGAGGCAGCCCCAGCCTGTGACTCCACATGGACAAAGGCAGGAAGCTAAACAGAGCTGCACTCGGTCACCTGGAAGAGATTCAGATCATCCAGGCTGCTGAGTTAACTATTTGTACACTAGTCCAGCACCACTTCTGGAGGAGATTCTGTTTCTCCCTCAGCATTTTGTCCATTCACCCCAGGAAAGCAACACTTGTTTCACCTATCCAGGCACAGGATTCAAGTTTGCTTTTACAATGCCAGGAATGCTGAAAAAAACCAGCTTCCAAACAAATGAGTTTGCAGGGGTGAGGAGCTTCTTTAAGTTCTTGGAATTTAACATGAAGTAGGAACAAATTCCAGAATCTGTAACTTGAACTGCTTCCAGACAGCCTGAAAGCTCAGACACAGAGGGAACAAATGGGATAGAACTTGCTATAAACCACCCTGCTTTTTAACTCAGGTTCTTCTACCTTTTATCTCCTCCAACAGAAGATGGCCAGGAAATTATTTGCAAATATTGAATCTGAAAGCAAGAACTCCTCCCCAAAGCCAGAGTGCCTGATGGAAATGAGGCACATTCACAGAATCTTAGAATGGTTTGAGTGAAAAGGGACCTTAAAGCCCACCCAGTCCCACCCAGGGCCATGGGCAGGGACTCCTTCCACTACACCAGGCTGCTCCAAACCCTGTCCAGCCTGGCCTTGGACACTTCCAGGGATGGGGCAGCCACAGCTTCTCTGGACAGCTGTGCCAGGGGCTCTTCACCCTCACAAGGAAGAATTTATTCCATCTAAAACTTCACTCCTTCAACTTAAGGCCATTCCCTCTTGTCCTGTCACTTCCCTTTTTTTTTTTTTTTCCCTGGAAGAGGCTATAAGAAGTCACAGAGCAGCTCAAGTTAGCTTTTTGGCTAACATTTCTTTAATTAAATATTTGATCTGAGCTCAGTGTGATGGCAGATGATATTACAGGTGAGGACTGAAATTTTCATTCTCACAACCCAAGTCTTCTCCACCCGAGCAGCACAAGAGGACTCCAGGCAAGCAGGTAGGATGTACAGCAATTCCTCATTCTCACACAGAAGGATGGTAAAGGGAGAAGCCATTTCAACTGCTGCTCAATGTAGAAAACTCCTAATTAGGTGGAAATATTGATGTGAAAATCAAAACATGTGAATGATTCTCTCTGACATCAAACCTTGGAGCTCTGAGGTCTTCCCTTCCCCACAGGCAGCATCCTCCAGTTACATTAAAAGGGATTTGCTCTTTCAGAGGGATGTTTCTGTGTTTCAGTGTTCTGCATGAAGTGGAAATTTGTTCTCTACAAGTCACACAAACATCCCAAATTGTTGTCTGTAAATGCTGGGAGCACAGCCCTCCATGCACTGATGTGGGAATTCAGAGTTGTACCCCACACAGTCAGACATGGCTGAATCCTGTACACAGCAAATTTCTGCCTCTCCATCACACACAAATGCACTTAAAGCAACATCCAAAAATGCATCAGCTCAGTGTAATATTCCACATACTCAAAGATCTTCAAGTATGCTAATACTTCTTAGTTACACTACACAGTTAGAAATGTGCCCTTAAGCAAACAAACCCACAGTTTCATAAAGCCCAGCATACACTTAATAGAAATAAAAAATAAAAACTAATCAATAAAACATTGTAAAATCTCTGTAGTATTCAAGAGCACAGCTACAGAATCTGGTAAGAATGCTGAGGATATCCTCCACAGTTACTGGGTAATACTGGTCATGTAGAAGTAGGCTCCATTTGATTTTCATTGAGATTACAAGCAGAATAATAAGATAACAAGTTTCTGGCATCACTTCCCAGTTATTTTTTCAGCAGGTATTTCCATTCTTCAATCTAAATTCAATTCCTACCCAGAAAGCCAGATTTGAGTGTACAGGCTGGCCAAAACAAAAATACAGGTTCTCTAAGCTTTATGCATGGATGCTTAAAATAATTCAGACAGACCACTAAAATAGTACCCCAGTAATACTGAGCATTATGGGATGGACAAAAGCTATGTGAGGGTCAAATGTCAGCAACAGCTCCTTACCAAATGGAGTGACAGAAAACCTTTAGAGATACAACTTTATTGTTATATCCTTGTTATTACTAGTGCTTCAAAAGCAGAGATTGTTTTCAGGCTGAAGCCCTGCAGAGGCTGACCAGAGGACAAGGGGAGCCTGCTCTGAGCCTCCCTTCCACCCCATGCCCTGCTGAACCCATCACATGCACAGACCAAATTATTATTTCTAGAGTGAAATACACAGTATTACTTCTAGAATGAAGTCACTAGCAAGCTGATGTACTACAAGTAAAATCCTTGATATTTTCCCTATCTTCCCTATTTCAAAACATCACAACTAGCAGCTTGTCCCTCTGCAAATCTTCCCTTTAAAAAGATGAGAAATAGTTGGGTGATAAGAGAATCTTGACAATTATCTGAGAGCCTAAAGAACTGATGCAAGAGACTTTAAATTCAAAGATCTCTTTTTTATCCTCCAACAGGTACAGGTCATGTAAAACATTAAAGCACATTTACAGCACTTGGCATGTGCCCAGTGCTGTGTACCTGTGAAGTCACATACCACAACCCTAAGGCTGGCCCTGGTTTTATGGTGATGCCCATAAAACAGCTGAAATAATACCAAATCATCACCCTCCTTTTGCCACCTTTCCAAAGCCCTGTTTGCAGGGAAGAGGAATTACCTAAACACTGGCCAGAGATACCTGAAGGAGAACCTGCCAGCTAGAAAACTTGCAATCACCTTCACATGCTGTGTTTGCAAAAAAAGGACAATCTTCCAATAAAAACAGATATACAGGAGGGAGTTCAAGGGATATATTGCAGTTTAAAAGAAAAGATCTCCACAATAAATATAATTCCTACAAAGAAATCTGAGCTTCTAGTCCCATTTGTATTCCAGGCAAAAGATCTGCACAAAGCAGGAATTTGAAACCCATACACCAGTGTTTGCCTACTGTGTTCTATTTCCAAAAACTGTGTGGACAAAGCTGGGAATAAAACTATAAGATGCCTTGGCTAGGAGAACAAATATTTATTCTATTTCAAAGGTAAGGGTAATGAAAATAAAGCTAAAAAGCCCATGTTGTCATTTATATCAAAGTTTTCCTTGTTTTATTGCATAAACAATTAAAATTATGAATTAGTACAAATCTGTATGTTCATAATTGGCAATCTGAACAGACACAAAGATACTCAAAAACCCCAACATATAATTCAATAAACATTTCCCATATAAAAGATATAGTTCAAGAGATCAATTAAAAAATTCCAGCTCTCTTTGTTTGAATGCAATCTTTTCCTGGCAAGAGTAGCACCTATGGAACTGGGGAGTCCCTCTAACCAAGGCACAAGTACCCCTGTTCGTACCAAAAACTGGAATTTTGGGATTCCAGCAACTGCAGAACATGAATTGATTTTTGAAAATGTACAGGAAACCTTCCCACAGAGTAGGTTCAGTTAATCATGTTCCAAATTTGAACTTCCAAACCTCCAGCTCAGCCACTGGAGTGATCCTATGGGAGCCCATGGGCAGGGAATTAATGAAGAGGATTTGATGATGTGTTTGGAACTGTGAGGTCTCCCCATCTTCAGAGAGAGGATGTATATGTACAGCCACACATATACACACAGCTCTTGTGACAGGTGAGGTGTAAGAGTCCCTAAAAATGACAGGCAATGACAGCTAAAGGACTGCATTGACACCTGTGATTACACTCATTCAGTACTGAGTAATTATGGCTTAGAACATTTTGCAAAATGACAATAATGGGAATGACTTACTGACAGGTTTGCACCAAAAAAAGCATAAAATTATAACAACTTTTATTAGTGTCTTCACAAAATCTTATCCCTACCAAGACTTGCAACTAGACAAAATCTACCACCACCACCAAAAACAAATCAAATAAAAACACCCAATATCAAACCATAACCAAGCCACCAAAAAAACCAAAATAAAAATCCCTTAAACAAAATCACCTATGACCACAATACAAATAAGCACAGGAAAAAGGAGATCAATACTTGGTATTATCCAGATTATTCAGCAACTCTGAAATTCACTGGAAATGAAAGTTGAGGGTAGATTGATATATCACCCTATTCCACCCTAAGATAACATATGGCAAGTCCTGGGAATATACAGCATGTATTACTTGACTAATGAATACTTTAAAGTTACAAAGTCTACACACAATAGGTAACACAGGTTAGTAAAGTTAACAAAGCTTAACCAGGTGGTGGATAGGTCAGAGAATATCCCATGACCCATGTTTTGTGCAAATTAAGTTTCATTAACTGCATAGATGATGATAAAAATGCTCTGGTGTAGTGCTTTACATTTAATAAATGTCTTTAAGCATCAGAAGGGTTAGAAGTACACACATAGAGAAGTACAGGTGGGGATTAAACTGCTCACTCAAAACACCCATTTTGCTTTCTCTCAGGGTTCAGGTGAGCACTGCAGAGCCAAGCCCAGCAGCCTGACTCACTGGGAAAAGGCACCAATACTGGCATGCATCCTACAGCTGCCTGTGTTTGCTAAAACAGAGCAGAGAGATGTGGAGGGATGGAAAAGAGCCCTGGCACACTCCCTTTGCTGAGCTGCAAACAGCTGCTCTGTGTAGAGCAAGAGAACACACCTGGATAGTCTGTGGTTCTCCTACTGGAAAAACACAGCACCAAAACCTGTGCACTGGCTAGAAATGCTCATTCCTGGGTGTCCCCAGCTCCCCACAGGGTGGGAGCCACAAAGCAAATGTGCAAGAACCTGCAGAGGTGCAGACTGGAGGAGTGGGCATACGACCACAAAGTTTACACCCAGGTTTTATCTGCTCTACCACAGCTCCTCAAATGCTGCCTTCTTGCATGTGATACTCAACAAAGATCTTCTCCATCTTGTCATTTTTCCTAAGCCATTTTCCCTGTTTTCCATGCTGCATGGCTCCCACAGCAGAGGTCACTGCAAGGCTCCAGGCTCTCACACTGCCAGCTCACCACTCACCTTCATGAAAGAAAAGCTTGTGTTCTCAGGAAATAAACAGAAATCAGTACCAGGAACTGAGTTTTAGTATCAACAGAGTAACAAGAAAACAAACCAAACCCCAGGGAACAATGCTGGAAGTTAAGCAGCATCACCAGGACTCAGGACACATCACACTCCCCTCGTGCTACCCACAAGTAAATGAAGGGGACAGAGCAGGGACAGACATTCCTTGTCCCACCTTCTCCTGCCACCTCAGGAGGCAGCCAGGGGAGGTGAGGACAGCTCCACTGCACTGAAATAACCCACACAGCTCCCTGGGAAGGTCTGAGCTGCCACATTCCCTTGAGGGCAGCTGATTTTCTCTCCATCTCTACCAGAAAGTGAATCTGATGTCTCTGAAGGAAATTATAAAGAAACTTTGCTCACAGCTTTCTTGCTATAATAAAAACTCTACTTATGAGCCAAATTTTCTGCTCTTTTGTGTCTGGGAAACCTTGAACAAAATAACACAGTTCAGCATGCAAAGATATCCTCAGAAGCCACAGGGCTTTGGAAATCAAGTGAAGCACAGAAGGAAACCATGACAGCTCTATGCTATCAGTCAGCCAGAGCACAGAGAGAACTAACAGGGGCACAGCAGCAGCTCTGAACTCTCATTCTGTACCTAAAACCTTCATCTAAACACATCTGTACCAGGGTCAAAGGTCCCCTCTCTTCCTCACCTGTGGATCCCCACACCTTGCCCTAAGACAGAAGACTGAAATCCTAATCAACACCATTCCAAAACTAAAGGGGCACTACACTAAGAATCTTATTGCTTTCTTTAAAAAAAAAAATAGAAAATCCCTGAGAGTTAGAACTGCCAATAAAAGATCTGCACAATTTAAAATTAAAGAAAAACATTGAAGATGTCTTTTCAAACTAACTGTGGTGCAAGAAGGCAAATTGGCAAGCCTGTACATTAAAAATACAGGCAGCTTTTTACCAAGATCTTTTGAAAACTAAGAGAATTTAGTTGGATTTATTCCCTGTTCTGACACATTTAAAGGAATGCTTGTGATTAAGGCACAGGACATGAAACAGAGGCAGCACAGTTATATGTAGTAGCTGAATCCTGATCCTCTTTTTTAAAGATCAAAGATATCAACACCCTTTCTCTACATCTTCATCTACATCCTTGTCCCTGATGCCACCACCTGTTACAGAGTTTGCAGACAGAATTCTGTCTTTTTGCTGATTTTGTTTTTCTTCCTTAGGTTACATAATGAAGTTCATTCTGGGAAGAAATCAGACAAATCACCTAAAAATGTCCTTAAAGGCACCAGCTCTCTACACCACTGCCCTGTTTCAAAATGTCACACCACACCCCCATGACATCATCTGCACAGGCCTGAATAAAGTCCCACAAAGAGCCAGAATACACATTCAACAGGAAAGAAATAAAATGGAAGTAACATATAGCAAAAAAAAAAAAAAAAGAGTACCTTGCAGTGGATTACTGGAGGTCTGAGCTAATATTTTGTTCTCAATGTGCTTTATGTTTCTGTGCTGCTGGCAAAGGGGGCAGGTTTCTCATGGGACAACACACATTCCACTCAAACACAAGGTAAAAGCAAGCACTGTGCAGAATAGCAGTACCTTGGTAAAACTAACCTGGAGAAATGGGTGACTAAAGGAGGTTTTACCTCCTTGAGTTCTGCCTCACATTGAAAAGTATTCCATTGAAGTTTAGTTATCAGAATTTTGAGAAATAATAGTATTTTTGAGAAATAATAGTATTTTTAAATGCTTGAGTAAACAATGAAGGTCTTTAATGATATATCAAGACCATATTTTAAACTGGTAGCAATAATATTGACCATAAAATGATGTTTGTAACTAAGCTGCTTTGTTTGGAGGCATCAAGTGTAATAGTGCTGCACTCTCTCTGCAAAGGACTGGAAACTGGGCAGAAGGAACCCAAAAACCCAGCGGTTGAAGGAGATGATGATTTCCATCACAAGATTTGGGTCAGGTGTTATGGATTTCCCATTCTTGTTTGCATATGGTCCAAAAATTGCTCTCACAAGCTGAAGCTCAGAATTTCACCTCCACAATCCACAGCAGTTGGGAAGGACATTTCACAATTTTTGTTGTTTTGCCTCAATAAAAGTTTCTAAGTTAAATGTGACCAGTTAAGCAACAATTCAATTGTCTTTTCCATGACACTTCCTAACTTACAGCTCATGTCACCTATCTAAAAGAATTTATAAAAGCCCTGAAACTCTAACTGTTGTCTATAGTATTTACCTCTCCTAACAACTCAATTTCTCAGAAAAATTACAGTATTTTTCTGAATACAGTCCATATTTTAAAGAAAAAGTTAAAGCTATCACCAAGTTTGCCACCAGCTGTCCTCCACAGACACAGGACACTTCTCTGAATTACTCTGTGAGTATTTTTATGCAGAGTGATTAAAAACAAGAAAGAAGGGAAATGTGATGGGGATTAAGTGCTTTTAAAGTCTCTGTATATCTCCAAACTGCTGCAAACCATTTGCTGCTGGACTGCTGAAGACACCTGGAAGTCAGCAAATAAGCTTGTCTTCACAACAAGTTTGGAAACTGCTATTTCCATTTGGTTGGATACACATTCCCTCTTCCAAAGGCAGGTAGAGGTATTTATTCTTCAAAGCATGCCACAGATATGTTGCATAGGTTGGTATTTTAAAACTGTCCTTCAGAGATGATTTGAAGATTCTTCAGGGTTTTTTTGATGATGGAAGCAAAAACAAACCCAAAACGAAGATCTTGCTACAGTGCAGGAAAACAGGCAATTTTTGGATGCAGCTGCTGGTTAATAGGCATGTACAGAAGTGACTGTTTTATTTGGATTTTGGAGGAACAGTATATTATAGAGACTCTTACAGATATGTTTACAGCCGAAGAAATCCTTTAGTGTACTGTGAGGATGTCTGCATGAGCCAGTTGATACTAAAAATTCTCTGAAATCAGTGTTTTTTCCTAAATGTAGTATTTTCCAACATTGTAGCCTATTAGAACCCATTCTTGATGTAGTGTGATACACAGAAACACAGCACCAAAACTTGGATGCTTTGAGGGACACCGAAGAGGCACACAAATTTAAAAAAAAATTTTAAAAATTTAAAAATCAATTATGTTATATGATTTAAAATCCAGCCACTGGATTGAGCGATATCACACCCTATTATTGACTTCCAAGCCTGAAAAGCATTGAGGAATCCATCCCAAAAATCAAGACCAATCAATTGATCTGTGACTTCTCTGTCCAGTCTTCTTGAGTGAGATTTTTTAAATTATTCTGAAAGTCAAAGGCATAGTTGTCCCCCGCGCTTTGAGCAAAGGGGTTGCTAAAGAAAAGGTTTACATCCAAAGGTGCAGCTGTTTCTGAGTCCCAGGAGTCGGTGTCTGTGCTGCTGGAGTCCTCTGTGGTGGTGGGAGGGCAGCTGAGCTGCTCCAGCTGGTCGATGATGTCCGTGAACTGGAAGGCTGAGCTGGACTCGGAGCGCACGGAGCAGGCGGGGAAGTTGAGCATGGAGCTGGCAGAGGAATGGTTGGCAGAGCCGTGGGTGTGCAGGGAGCAGCTCCCGTTCAGGGCCAGGTTGTTGAGGGAGCTGCTCTCGGAGCGGTTGTTGATGAGGGAGCTGGTTTCAGAGGGGCTCAGCAGGCTTTGCATTCTGCTGGCTTGGGCCTTCACCTCAAACAGCTCCGAGGTGTCCGATGGCCTCTCGTTGCCGTTGAAATCGCTGCTTTCCTCAAATTCAAACTCCTCTTCCATATTCATATCCACGGCCTCGGTTGAGTACCTGTCAGGGCTCGACTGAGCAGAGACTGAGCTTTGCTGGAGGGCACCTGCAGCTAAACCAGCTGGCTCTGACAGACACTTGGAAAACTCAGAACCCTTTAATTCTAACCCGCTGTACACATAGGAAAATGCCTCAGAGCCCCCAGCAAAAAAGGACATTTCTGCTGGGTCATCATCGATAAACTCCTCTGACACCTGCAACTGGGAATTTGCCAGTGGGAAAAGAGGGGCCCCACGGCTGCCACGCTGCTGCTCTTTTTCAGCAATGAATACACCTGTGGTAAAGTCATCCTCATCATTGTCATTTTTACAACCAGCAACCCTGCTCTCCTTACTACTTCTCACTACATCTACGTCTACACCGCAACCACTCTCAACGACAGGACAAGACGGGTCACAGTTTCCTGCAACACTACCAAACCCAACACCTTGGAGCACGGGAGATCCAGGCTGCTGCATCAGCTTCCTCCCCACTTCTTCCACTGGTGCTGCAGTGGTTTTGTCTGGAATCCTTGTGTACGATGCTCGGGGCTCCAAGGAGGAAGGGCTGGGTTCAGCAAACATGGGCAGGATGGAAGCAGGACTGGCCAAGGAGTGAACCGAGTGGAAGGGGGCAGCTGTTGAGGCTGGAGACCCTGGAGTTCTCAAGCCCTCAGTGAAAGGGACACTCTAAAATGGGACAGAAAAGCAGAAACACAACAGATAAAAAGGTTTTCATAAAACAAATGTAACATCCAGTCACAGCCATATGCAGAAGAAACACATGGTTCACAGGAGCTCACTTTACAGCAGACACTGAACCTGATCCAGCAACCCATGAAAAAGGCAAGGTTTTTTTCCTTAATTCTGATAACTGGATGGAAAGTTAAAAGCATATATTTTATAGCTGAACAAGCATCCACAAATAAGAACAACAAAATGACAGTGAAATTCTGTGATGCTTCCTTAACCCCTCCCATGTAACACAAGAGCATTCAGTGAAATGATTGTTTCTTGCTGTGTCCTGCAGAAGGCATCTTACAACAGCTTTGAGACTGCCAGAGAGCAGTCAGGGAGTACCTAGAGATAACTAATCCTCTGAAATAATAACATACTAGAAAGTCCAACACTTCCTTTTCAGTTCAGTGGAACTTTGAGTAAAATATTACTCACTTCACACTCCACTGGCTACAACTATCAAATCAGTAACACCAACAAAAAGAACTGTGCAGCAGACAAAGAGCAAACAGTGGCAGCAATTCTGGTGAGTTGACTCCTTCACTATCACCTCAGAGAGCTGTTTGTCCATGGCCCTGTCCACAGCCACAACCCAGAGAGTGCTGCAGAACTGACCTGCTTTGGCACGTCTGCGTTCGAGGTGCGAGTGGATGCTCTGACCTTGCTGTGCCTCCTGTGGAACAGAGCAGCCTGTCAGCATCCCAGACATGCTTCAGCCTCATTCCTTCCCCCATCACCCATGGCCATGCCAGTAGCCAACAGAAACATCTCTTTCAACAAAACATTGTGTGTTGTTAATAATTAGTTCAAGTTTTAAAAGGTCAAAAGAGTTGTAAATTAAATGATGCAAGATAAGAAATGTACAAAAGTGGAATAAAGCAAGATCCAGATCATTCACAGAATCAGAGAATCATTAAAATTGGAAAAGGCCTCTAAGATCATCAAGTCCTGCTGTTCCCCCAGCACTAACCCATGTCCTCAAGTGCTTTATCTCCACCTTTTCTTAACACCTCCAGGGATAGTGCTCCAACACTTCCCTGGGCAGCCTGTGCCAGTGCCTGATCAATTTTTCCCAGTGTCCAACCTAAACTTCTCATGGCACCACTTGAAGCCATTTCCTCTTGTCCTGTCACTTGTTACCTGGGAGAAGAGACTGACCCCATCTAGCTGGTGGGGATCTCTTGGTATCACTGAAGGAGACTTCAGGAACAACATGGGGCTGAATACTAACTGAATATTAAACAGCACATTTTAGTTTAACTTCATCCTCTTTCATTATTATAAACATCTACAGAAGAATGGCTTCAGAACCAGAATGAGCTAATCTGCAACAATTGTACAAATTTTTACAAACTCAGTCAACCATATAAAATTTTGTATGTTACACTCCAAAAAGTGATATCCTGCATTGCACTCATGGTTAGATTCATTCTATGTCAATAATTAAATAGAAAATCAAATTTTCAAATAGAAAAGCAGCTCAACTGGAGTCTGAGACATTAACATTATTTATTAATAGTAGATTAATGCAAACTTTTTAAAATTCCTATTAAGCCCCTATAATCTTTTGTATTAGGAGTAAGAGTTTCCCACACATAGTTTGGATTTGGAGTAGGAGGAGTTTCCCACATGTAGACTGGACAGCATTAGAGTCAGGTAAGGAAAAAACAATTTTATAATGAAAAATCATATTCTTAATTTATATATTTAGAAACAATTGAGTATTTTAGGTCAGAGTTTCAAACTTGCAGATCCCAAGTTCCATTATGTGCTCTGCCACTGGCTGATGGCACAGCTGGAGTGGCACAGACAGGTCCTAACTAACATTAAGGAATCCCCAGCACATGCTGAACTTTCAGACAGCTAAGCCACATTATCCATAGACATAAAAATGTGGTACCAAAACTTTTCAAAGCCTCTTATATCATCACAAAATACTAAATATTTTACATTTTAGTTCAGCTACCTTAAATTTGGTAACTGAGAATGAGCCTGCCTCCAAGCAGCGCTAAAACACTGAAATTTAGGCAAGAAGGGCATTGTGAAAGTCTGAGCTATGTTTTGCCTTACAAAGCTGTTTCATCTTACCTTTCATATGGGGTTCTCTTCATCCCACTGTCCTTAATATAATCCACTAGCTGCTTCTGTGTTCGTCCACTGTGAACCCACAGAAGTACAAAGGTTATCAAACACAGGGGATGAGCATTACAGAGGAATGTCTTTAGAATATTTCTTCCTTTTGCTCTCATTTTCTAAGACAAAATGAATGTGCTGTGTTTCTCCCTACCTGTATCTGAAAGATGAGCCTCTGGTGAAGAACACTGCTTTAGCCTTTGGCTTTGGCTGGTCAAAGAGCCTAAAGAATGTGTGATACTCTACACAGATTTTCCAGAAGTTTTTACACTCATCCCTACTTCCCAAAAGAAACTCCAATGTATCTTGATATGGGCCCTGGGAAAAAAAAAACATAGAAGTTCAGTAGCACCTAAAATGACAGTAAGGAGAAAAGGAAGGTACAAATGTGTGCCAACAAAAAAGATGAACTCCAGCAAGATGCAGGATTCTGCTAAGTCACTTCTCATCTGCCTTAAAACAATGGGAGTGATTCTGAATACAGTTTAAAATTATTTAATAGCTGTCCAAAATGTTTGCTTACCTTGAAATTGTAGAAGTGTTTAAAAAGCACTTGACTTTAGAAACATGCTCAATATAACCCACCTTCAGAAAATTCAAAGACATTTAAATATTTAAGTGAAATAGTTGCTATTTTAAAATACTATTCCTTTTTTAGGAGTTCTGATGCTTGTCTCCTGGAAACCCAGACAAAACCAGAAAATACTGCATATGTCAGAGTACAGTTATCACATGAAATTTCTGAGGGTCTCTTTGTGAGACACATTGCTACATCAGCAGACAGTGGGTCCTGTTTCAGGTATCCTTGATACATGAAATTATATTGTGTCCAAAGTTGGGTTTTTTCCTCTATTTTAATATAAATTAAACACTGAATGCAATCTAGTCATCCAGGGTGGAAGCAACAATTGACATGACATCTGCAATGAAAAATATATAATGTAAATCAGCTAAATATGCAAAATTATAATTGTGCTATAGAAGTGCATGGAAAAGATGAAGCAAGAGTAATCACACCATCCTTAAAATTAAGTTACAACAATACAGTTTCAGCCACCTATTCCTACCTGAGGTGTATCAGATAATTTTCATTTGAATCAAGAAGGTGGATGCAACTTTTTCAAAGGAGAAGTACTGAGAAAGGCTGCACCAAATACCTGGGTCTAGTAATTTTTTCTGTCTTACATTTATACATGTGTAAGCTTGTGTCAAGGATAAGCTGAGACTGAAACACAAAACCTAAAGATCCTAAGTTGTGGGGTGAGAAAGGAAAGATTGACACTTGAATGATGCAGCCAAGCCTGCCAGTTGAGGCTGTTTTACAAAATCACAAACTCCAGAAATGTTCATAATAAAATAAAGCACAGGTATTTTTTCCAACACTGAGCAGTCTATATTACAGTAAAAGTGACACAGACCTCTGGGTGGAGCTTAATAAGGAATCTTTTCCTCTTGAAGCTCAGCTTACGGACCTTGGACCAGTTGAAGGTATTGATTTTTGTGTTACCCTGAATCAAAATGAGAATGATCAAATGTTAGCAAATGTTTCAGAGAAGCAGAGTACTAAACAAAATTCTGTTGTGGGTATATAGATGTTTATGTATCCAGCTGGATTCTTAGTTCTGGTGACAATATTCCCTTAAACAAGAGAGGCCACTGAGCAGTCTGAGAGGGATTGCAGGGCTGATGCACCTCCAAATGAAGCTGCCCCACAGTAACCAGATACAAGACACAGCTGAGCACCCAAACAGAAATATTTCACTAAATCAGCTGCCTCTGTGTTTTGGGGAGAGGGAAACCCTATCATTGCATTCATAAACAGAATTCTGAGCACTGAGTTGCTTCTTTAATACAACAAACATAGCAACACTAATTAGTCCAATCATTTCAATAAATCAGCGTTCCTATACAATGAGAGCAACAATATCCCAGCAAAAATCCACTGGAATATTGAAATTAGAGAAACCAAACCAAAATTCCAGGATGACAGACCTGTCCCAGGGCTGTTCCAAAAATGAATTAATTGATGATTTTCTCTCATCAAACACCTAACTTCAAACAAAGCCCCTCTACCTCACTGTCATTTGGTTTTGATGCTCTGCTCTCTGCACAAGATCAAACTGCACCAAACAGAATTTTGGGGCCTTAAATGACACTCCTTGACCATAGAACATGTGAAATTTCCAAGGCATCAGAGACACCTGATGTTCAAATGAGAGACTTACTCCAAGACATGCTAAAGGACAGAGTGTGCCATCCCTGCCATACCTGGAACACCAGCACACCCATGTGTGAGACTGCCAGGTTGATTTTGGTGCCCTCACGGTCGGAGGCAAGGTGGAATCTGATGCCATACATCTCCAGTTTCCTGGCAATTTCAAGCACTTGAAAGTCTGATTCAGCAGGAGTTTGACCCCTAAAATAAGGAAGAAAAATAAAATTTTAAGAACAATCTGATTCTACAACATTGCCAACACATTTAAGTCTGAAGTCTGGCACTAAATGAGGATTTTCTGTCTCATCTAGTTGGGTGGTTTCACTGTTTCACTCCATGTCATGTGTCACACTGAAACTTCTGTAATGACACAGCTGATGGCCAATGTCAAGTGCATCCCAAGCCAGATGCTGAGAGAGATATTAATCTGTTCAGAGCTTTTGCCAGTAGAGAAACTAGAAAGTTGAACAAATCCAAATTCAATCCAGTGCTCCTCCTTTTGCTTGCTTGTGCACACATTAGCACTAAGATAAGAAGTGAGAGTTGGCAGAGTTGCACAGGCAGCAAAACAGAAACAATGCAAATATTGCAACAGAATGACCCTTTTCAGGTCAGGTTTTGGGACCACAAAATCATTACTTTATTACTACCAGGGGCCTTTGGCTGGATAATTCCCTCCCTGCCAAGGAAACCAGAGAAGGATCTTTAAAATTAAACCTCATCTGTTGTCAAAATTACTCTAAAAACAAGAGGAAGCTGTACACAGACAGAAGCAAGTGCTCTGTAAGGGTGCACAAGATCCAAAACAGCAACACAGACTGTTCATGACCTGGCACAGTTTCAGCCCCCACTGACTGCTCCCCAGGTTAGCTGACATCAAACCACTAACATTTTGCTCTCCTGCATGAAAACAATCCTTTTTTTCCTCAATCCCCCTTGTTTTTTTCCATGAGAAGGATTGCATTAGATTATAGTGCATTTTCAGTGAATACAAGAGCTTTTCCCTGTAAATCAAAACACTCTGTAAGTTCATGGGTCCTGACAAGGAGTTAAAGATCCTCCAAGAATGAGCAAATGGTGCTGTGGAAATGAAGGAGTTCTTGGAGTCATAGAATCACAAAATCATTAGGGCTGAAAAAGACATGGAAGATAATCAAGTCCAATTAATGCTACTGATCATGCCCCAGTTACAAAACAAAGACATTTTTGCCCCTAAAGCAAAAATGTCTTTATCATAAACATAAGCATGTCACCCAAGTAGGTCTCTGAACTAAAAACACCCTGCAAGAAAATGCTACTACCCAGTTTTAGGCATAACATGGTCCAGGAGAACCAGGAAAAGCAGGAGAACCTTCTCCTGTGCTAACCCCAAGGAAACCCCACTGCAGAGCTGCTGATCTGGGGTCCCCAGCCTAAGTGGTCACTCCATAAAATAAAGGAAGACCAGAGGAGGGCACAGAGATGCTCTAAGAGCTGGAGCCCCTCTGCTCAGGCTGGGAGAGCTGGGGGTGTTCTCCTGGAGAAAAGAAGGCTCTTGGGGAGACCTCATTGTGGGATTTCAGTTCTCAACAAGGGCTCTAAAAAAAGAGAGGGACTTTTTCTATGGACAAAAGGTGATAGGAGATGGGGGAATGGTTTTAAACTAAAAGAGATGAGATTAAAATTACTTTAGGAGAAATTCTTCCCTGTGAGGGTGGGCAGGCCCTGGCACAGGGTGCCCAGAGCAGCTGTGGCTGCCCCTGGATCCCTG